>JAZHYW010013813.1:0-29783 GCA_037355805.1 Ixodes ricinus | reverse complement strand
ACGTGTTATTGGACTAACACATCGTCATCAGTTTGTACTCCCAACCAGCGTTAAATTATTAATTTACAACTCATTGTTTTATTCCAGTCTAAGTTATTGCCACCTTGTTTGGGGCACTACCACATTTACAAACCTAGAGAAACTATATTTGTTGCAGAACAAAATGTTGAGAATTATTTCAAATGTTTCCTACCACTCTCACACTCAACAACTATTTGAACACTTCCAAGTACTTGATATAGAACAACTATATAATTATTGGCTCACTTCTCTTTGAAGTTGGAACAAAGAAGACACTCAAACTTCTTTTCTGAGTTAGCCTCCCTACAGTGCCGTATACCTACGTACACTACTCGACACGTCGAATGCTGGAAAGTATCTAAATGTAATAATAACTATGGGTATCAAATGTTAAAATATACGCTCCCTAAAATACTAAATTGGCTAGAGGGAAAAAAAATTTAACATTGCAGAAATGTCTTTTTCTGAACTTCGCGGTGTGTTTTTAGATTTGAAACCATAAAAGTATGGTCTTACTGTTTGTGCTTTCAGACTGTGCTTGTATTTTGATTGTATAATTTCTCAATGTTTGCTCTTGTACCATTTTTGCATCATCAAGTTGTATTTCAATTGACAATAAGGGGGCCATGGGCTCGTCAAGCTGTCTCGACACAGCTTTTTTCCATGGTCTCCTCCATTGATGTATCATTGATGGAAATAAAATGTATTATTATTATTATTATTATTATTATTATTATTATTATTATTATTATTATTATTATTATTATTATAACTACAGCTCCCTATAGCTACCAAGCGACTCCGCTAGGATTGACCGGCGTGGATATACAATCTTCACGTTCGTATCATTTAGTGTGTTTCTGGCAATTCAGCTAAGGAAGCAGTGCATAATCAATAAACAGCATATGTCATACTGACCTGAATCAGATAGCCAACCTATATGAGCCGTCCTTCAACGATGCATTAGAGTGTCCAGCCCCACCTATGGTTACAGTGTATTCTCCGATTTAAAAATAGAACTGTTCCTACTTTATCTTTACATTCGACAGACAGGGTTCACTTTTATACTTTTGGGAGCACAATCTGTGCCGGATTACGTAAACGCCGACCAGCGTGAGAACAAAAATATATAGGTGGTAACACAAAAATGCATGCTGAGTTGTCTAGCTTCAGAACATATGTTTACAAAGTATGTGCGGGAAAATGGTATGTATCGTCTAAAATAAAATAAAAGCAGTTGCTGAGCTTAGATGGAAGGGGCGTATAAACCTTTTATCTAGAGTTCGAGTGCTCGTGTTTCAATTCCGGACGACTGCGATGCCAGATGGGTACATCTAGTAAACTTCGTGTGCTCCCCAACATTTTCATCAATATTTTAGCGACTAATTCACGCGGAATGCGCCATATGGATCCTTCCCGCAAGTTGAGTGCAACGATTTGAAACAGCGCCACGAAATACCATCGCACGGCCGATACAATTAACGGATTTACGTCCCACTAAATCTGGCAAGTTCCTTTAATAACAATATTTAACTAAGCATGATAATTAATTAAATAATACGAGAGAAACATGCGCGCCCTTCCTTTGCACTCTATGTGCCAGTCTCAACTTTATTCCTGTGATGATGATGCAAATAATTATTTTCAAGGCACTTTGAACAGCAGATTATCAGCCAGTGCGTCTGAACCAAGCTGAGAGCCTAAACTTCCGTCCGAACTTTAAAGCCATGCCGGATAAATATGACCGCTCCTTTCCCCGTAGTCCACAATTCGTGTGGCAGATCCAGCTGCCAGCTTTCGTGCCATGCCACTGTTAAGCCACGGTCCACTCATTTGCAACTGTGCATATCTCGTTGTTCACCCAGCCGAGCAGTTGAGAAGTCGAATTCTGGATTACCCCGGGGTAAGTCTTAATCGTTAAGCTCCACCATACGTCGTTCACAAAACTCTTTCCCCACTCTTTCTCTCTTTCGTCCTCATTGCCGTAATCTCCTTTTTAGGTAAGAAAGTTTTAGTGCCAAATTTTCCTGCATCATTACAATAAGGCTACCGCAGGGCACGGATTGGACACGAGTGTGACGTCAGCGTTCGTCTGGAACTCGTGTTCAATCAGGCAGAACACAAGTGCAAGCCGAACGCTGACGTCACACTCGTGTCCAATCGGTGCCCTGCGGTGGCCGTCTTTTAGTGACACGGGCAGACTCTGTGCTTATATAAGTTTTCTTGTCTACGAAGTGCTGCTGCCATAGTGTCACCAGATGGGGGCGAACGTGAACGCTGTAACCTTACACTTGTTTGTCGAGCTCCGCGTTGGAGATGTTTTGTGCTGTGCAGGTCTGCTTTTGGTATCTCCACTCCGGAGGTCGTTTCGGTCCATGTATAACCTTTTTGTCTTAAAATGTGCTTTGTATTGTTTATAGTTGCTCTTGCGAGCTTCGTTCGGAAAGTGTTTTGTCTTGTGTATGCGGTTGTCTTGGGGATGTTCATCTTTGCTTTGGGCTTGAGCCTTGTGGTTGGTGCTAAGAACGATAACCACCTGCGATTGGTAGCCAAAGTGGCCTCAGAGAGGTCTTGGCGCCCGGACACCATGCCGTGAACACCACCCTTACTCTAGGGGCCAACTTGCACGTCCAGGGAAACTCCCCAACCCTTCAACTGGGGAGTTTTCCGCCCGTTAACTTGCAAACTTGAAATTCCTAACGGCTGGCTGTGGAGGATATTGGCTCGGCCGCCTTTGCGTGAGTCCTTGTTTGTCGAGTTCGGCTGCGGTCGGGGCACTCGCTAAAGGTGTCGTCGAGGAGGACATCAGGGAAAGTCGCCAAAGGTTGGGAGTAGTGCGCCCAAAGTTTTGTCTAAAATTATATCATCTGCAAAATTATGTAAAAGAGTAGTTTGTCTATGTTCCTTAAATAAACAGTTCCAGATAATTTTCTTGGCACCAATCACAAGGCTTGGGGCCAGAATAAAATATAAACATCCATAAGACAACCGCAAACACAAGACAACACACCTTCCGACCGAAGCTCACAACCCACTATAAACAATGTAGAACACATTCGAAAACGAAGAAGTTATACACGAAGCAAAACCCCAACCGAAGTGGAGATCCCAAAAGCAGACCCGTATAGGGTAAAACATCTCCAACGCGGAGCTCTGTAAACAAATGTATGGTTACAACGTTCAGCGTTCACGTTTGCCCCATCTGGAGCGTCTCGACTCCGGCAGAAATCATGGGCCGTGTTGTGAAGACCAGAGTACCCTCGGGGAAGTTAAAAACGTAAAGAGAAGCGAGAACATAAGCACTCGCGCGCGCACAACTTTGCGACACCGATATCTGGTTTGCACGCAAGGCGACAGCGCAGTTGGTTAGCACGCATTCGTTGGACCGACCGACTGCTTACGGTATATCACGTGACTGTGCTCTACTCGTACGGATGCACGGCGGGAATGCGGCCGCGTAGCGCAGGGTCGACACCTCAGTGATCCAGAAATAACAAGTTCTCTACCGCTCCGTCACGTTCGAGGTTAACCGAGCCCATACGCTTTCTACCAAAACGCGCACGCCTGAGTTTCCAGGGCGTCGCTCTAAAGGCCCGTTCACACTCTTGCGACCGAGTTCGACTGAGAGACACCAAACCGGTTTTTAAGCCTCTTGCGATCTCTTAGGACCAGCTCCGCCGGCAGCGCATCCGGTCCTAAGAAGTCGCAAAAGGATTAAAACCGGTCTGGTTTCTCTTGGCCGAACTCGGTCGCAAGAGTGAACGGGCCTTAAGCCTGCATGACCGTCGGGCGAGTGAACAGGAGGCGCCTCGGTCGGCTGCTATTAGCGGCGAGATGTTTCGGTGGCGCCCTCGTTTGGTTACCTTTCATGACGTCATTACCTTGTGAACAACACGTTCGATGGTGTTTGTAATGTGCATGGTGGAAGCCTGAAATCATAGCGCTCTCAAAGCAACACTGCCAACACCGTCAAAATTGAAGTTCTTACATTCCCCTTATTTCCGTCGATGAGACATCCTTTGCTGACGTCATAGTCAGCATTCGGCCAATTGTGGTGGGCCGACCACAGCGAGGCGCTTTCGATCGCTCACGTCGCCAATAGTCGGCGTGGCTGGTGGCTGAAAAAGGCATCTTCGGAAAAGCCGCGCCACCGGACAATTGGACGGCAGTGCAGCGTCAGTGTTCGGCAGGGCGTTCGGACGTTCAAAGTCGAAATCGCGGCCAAATATAGCGGCCACCGGCCGTCTCAGAGTTTTGAAAATTCCGCATATGATCGTGCTCCTGTTGAACCGAACTACACTACACGGTTGGTATCGAATGTTTCCTTGGAGAACTACACAATAGATAAATATAAAATGTCAATAGTGTAGCAAAAAAAATACATTTTCAAAGTGTGTGTGGGGGGGGGGGGGGGGGTTGAAATGCCTGTGTATAATTTAGGGTCTGCTAGATTCCGGGGGAGGGGGTTCCTCATGTCTAAGCCACTAAGATATATACGCGCACTCATTGGGGACGATCAAAGAATTGGTCTACAGATTGTTAAAATTATATATCATTAGCTATGAAATTATAAATCATTAGCTATGATCTCACTCTTTTATTGAAAATATAAACGTAAAGTTTCACCCAACGAAATTGATCGGCATCGGTTAAATCCTTTAAACCAATGGCTGTAGGAAGCCCTGCAACTGTGTGCTTCGCTTATTCTGTATAGCACCACACCAGCGTTCTCCACTTTCATCAGAGGGATGGAGGTTCTCAATTATCCGCGTGTGGAGATAAAACCGCCGACCTTCACACGCCCATCGTACTCACGGGAGCAACGCATTTGTGGCACGCTGCCCTAACCTGTCTTTCACTTTCCCACTGCCCGCAAAGCCAGTTTCTGTCTTGAGGGAGGGAGAGGGAAAGAACCCTACAGATAAGGGAACACCGGTCAGCGAGGCGGCGATGTTGCAACGAGTCCATGAAGCACGTGACTTCTTTTCGAAACAAGAGAAACCCACTTCCCCGTCCGTTCGCTGAAATTCGCTGGGGATTGCGAAAGAAAAGGGGCTAGGAGGCGTCCGATCTAGTTGCGGGATATCTTGAAGGTCGCATTAATGTTTACAAACATATATTGCCTTACATATCGACCGGCAGTTCTTCTCGGAAGGGGGTCCCCTTATCTTACGGTTATCGCGAAATCTCCAAAGCCCCCCTTCATTCGAGGCGGACACCGCGCGTCGTTGCTAGAGTGCGTTGACGCCCCGTATCGCCTGTTACAGACACACTGAAGATATTCTGTATACAGTGTATAGCTTTGAATGAATGTTTCTTTTGTTGTTGTTCCTAAAAAACTGACAAAAAATTATATGAATTTTCCTGTTTCACGTTTTTTTTTCTGATTTCGTTTGAGCACAAGGAAGAAATACCATACATTTTTCCTTATACAACGCCGACCTGAGTGATCTAACCCACTTTTTTTATATCTGAATAATAAGCCTTGCATGTTTCGACACTAATTTAGCACAGTCGTCTTATCCATTATTTTATTTCTCTTTTGGGGGCTAGGTTGGACACGTATATGCACATTTCATGAGGTCACGTGAGTGACGTATTTGTGTCTTATTGGTGGAAGAAATATGCCATAAGCTAAATTCTTGTCAGCTATCATCATCATGTTACTCGGAGCAGCCGTTTTTTTTTTGTCACATGTTCCAGCTGTGCCCAGGGCGCCTCTGCATTTAACTCGGTTTTCATGATATTTGGACAGTGTATTTGCACACTCAATGGGTTAATGTTTAGTTTTGGTTCGAAGAAGAAAAGAAAGACGGCTGCGAAATTCTGGAAAAGGAATCGTCAGCAACGAGGTCTAAAGACTCGTCACTCAAGCAGTGGACTGGGCCATCAAGGTCTGTGAAAGGTCTTTATCGAAGATACTGTGTGAAGGGTTTGTACTGGACTAGCAGCACGTGATCATATTCTAGATCTACGTCTCCCACTTTGCCGGGACCATTGTCTCTCGGACGAAACTATCGGTTCGAACCCCTTAATATGGCGGAAATTTGATGATTGATCATGAGTACACTAGACGGCGCTTTTCGTTTTGCATGTGGTCTCTTTCCTCCACCAACCAGACACTAATACGTCACTTCCATGACCTTTTAAAATGTGAATGGAAATGTCCAACTTAGCCCCCATTTGTATCAGGGTTCAGATTACGACGTTTCCTAACCAGCTCGCCTGAATACGTCTGATCCTTGCATTTGGTGTTGTTGTTTCTTTTACTGTCTGTTTGTTTCTTTGATTGATTGGGTGTTTGTTTTTGAATATACCAAAAAGTCAACTTTCGTGAATCAAGGGTTATAACTACTCCTCGACGACGACGACGGAGACGACAGGAATGATACCAGACAGGCCTCTTTTCTTTCCGAACTCACTGATTACCTGCAACTTAAATATTAAGAATTAACAACAAAAAAACGCACGATCTGACCATTCAGATTCTTGACCACTCCTTTTGTTGGGTAAGCGCTAAAAAAGACAACCTTCGGAAACAACAACAAACCTACCACGGCCACGAAGAAGTGCTCACCAAGGCACCCACTGAACGGCGGATCGCGCCGCAACTCCGTATAAACTTTATTATGGCGAGCCTTAGGTGGTGATGTGTGGGCACCCGCCTGGTGGGGGTTTCCTCGCGAAATCTAGGAAGACAGAATCCACTTGGCCATCGCTATCCACTGTAGCAACAAATTCATGGAATGTGTGGAGAGGCTGAGTGACTGTTGAGTAACCACGTCGGAACCCATGTTGATTTTTTATCAAAAATTCTGCGGATTCTATAAAAGTTACAATGTGTTTAAAGAGAATATGTTCAAGAACTTTGCTGTATGTGCTCAGCAGCGAGACAGGCCTGTAATTCGAAACACACTTTTTATCTCCACTTTTATAGATTGGCACAACTTTAGCTACTTTCCAGTCTTTTGGCACTTCGCCAGTTTTTAAGCTGCAAACGTATATGTCATAAAGATATTTCGCACCCCATTCCGCATACCTGGGATGGAATGCGTTAGGAATCCGGTCCGGGCCGCATAACTTTTTAACGTCCAGTCGGAGAAGGCTATCAAAAATACCACTTACTGACACTACTAAGTCACCATTTTTTTCTTCTTTATTTTGTTTCGCCGAAAGTTCCGCGTGGGGGGCCGAGATACAGGCTTGGTGCCTGACAGGGCCTCTGCCCTCCCGTACAGTTCAGCAGTGCAGTACAAAAACACAGTGGAAAATACATCAGAGAACAAAATGCGCCATTTACCAAACCGATCTGTTCGTAGAAAATAGACCGAAACGTTTGAGCAACATTCTAAAAATATATAATCAAAATTAGAGTTTCAAATACCATGCAAAATAAAAATAAAATAAAAATAAAAAGACACTGATTATCGAAAACGACCAGGAACAAAGACATGCTACCGTTGTGGACTGCAAGAAATACAAGTATACAATACATCACATTAAAATCAGCCAGAACACAGTAGTATTAATTAAAGAACAATAAAAGGTTTTTCTCTCACACTTAAACATCAAGAAACAAGGAATAAAAATATGCACAAAAATCAAAGACATATTTATAACGCTCATGAAGTTTACGGCACTAACAAAGATGAAAAAGCAATTTCACTTTTCACGAACATCCTTCTACAAGCACATTTAAAGCTATTAAAAGGTTGATGGAAATCTACGGACATATCTTTTCTATTCAGATTTTTATTTATCTGAAAATTTAGCCTTTGTCGGCCATAGTTAGTTCTTATTGCCGGCATCTTCCTTATTGGGTTTCGAATATTGTACGTGCTCAGATTGTATGTTGGTGTAGTGTGGAGCTTGTTTCTGTGTATCAATTGTAATAATTTGAAATAAAATACTTGATCTGCTTTTAGCATATTATATTTATTAAAAAGTGGCTGCGTGCTTAAATTTCTTCTGTCTCCTCTATAATTTTCATACATACGCATACATACATACATACATACATACATACATACATACATACATACATACATACATACATACATACATACATACATACATACATACATACATACATACATACATACATACTACGGTCATGGGTAAATGGTGGCATATATAGCAGGCAGTAGTCGAGCAACTTTCGTAGATCAGAGTGCTCGACTCATTGAATGATTTACGGAAAAGTAATCGCACGTGCATCTTCAGTGACCTAAAAGGGCCGTTAAAATAGGGCCACCTGGAACAGGGCCGGATATAGCCGTTACAACTTGGACCAAGAGGGCCGTATACAACGGGCCATGTACAACCAGCCATATAAAGCGGACCGGAAACAACGGGCCGGATTTAACGGTCGAGGTATAACAGATCGGCTATAACGGGACTGATAAGAAGCTTGTTATACCCTGAACAATTAAGTTAGACCTAATTTGTAACGGTTATACCCGGCCCAATCTCCGCCCCCACATTAAGGGTACAGCTACAACATTATACCCCTCGACCCTACACCCCGCAATCCGATCCTTCCACGTCCATCCCCTGCCTGCTGATCGTCAAGCTCTACGTCATATTCATTTTCTCTCAACAGACACATTTCACTGCTGCTACTGCTGCCTCAGCTCCCACCGCCTGTTCGGCCCCTCAGGGGTCCACATTATGCGGGGCGCTAGTTCGTCTGCTTCTTTTGCAGGCAGTTGTGGTGACGTCAGAACGACATCGAGCTCTGATTGGCTCTGATTGAAAGGATAGTGGGTAGACCTACAAAGCAAGCTGCCTCGAGGCCTACCCACTATATCCTTCAATCATAACCAATCAGAGCTCGGCGTTCTGACGTCGCCACAACCCATTCAAAAGAAGCAGACGAACTTGAGCTCCGCATTGGGTCCCTCTGTTACCCCGAAGACCGTGCTTAGTCAACCCCACCGGGAAGCTCGGTGCTTAGGCGGCTGCAGCCTGATCCCCTCAATAACCGCCTCGAGGTTCCCTTGAGGGAATAAACGCAAGGACATAGTGAATCCGCGAAAAAAAAATGTTTCTATTTTATTTATCTTTTTTTTGTTATATTTTTCACCGCTTCGTTCTAATCCTTAGTTTAGAAGACCGTTGTGTCTCTCTAGACAGCCGGATAATCTTACCAGGAACACGAGTTGTGCGAGGTTGCAAGTCTCAACGACTCGGTGTCTCAGCGATGCGTGAAAATATACGTAATTGCTGCTCCGTCCATTACTAAAACCTTAAAACGTGCTAAAATCGTCATCTCCAATCATCTTCATCTCCAATCGTCTGCAATCAACGAAACGCATTAAGAGAACAACGGTCACTGGCAGCCTCAGAAACTCGAGGCGTGGCTCGTAACGTTCACGTTTCTCGCTTAGTGATTGGTTCGTCTGCGTTCCTATCGGCTAATGCCGCATCCTGATTGGCCGAGGAGCGATGACGAGACGCACGGGACGTTCCCCACGCCCCGAGTTTGTCAAGTTGTCGTTCACCATGCATCCATTCGAGAGGACTAAACGTCTGCCCGATACGAGTGTAAGAACGTGCGATGCGTCGAAATCGTGCAGAAAAGCCTATTTTCCCGGCATCGTCGCGTTTTCCGTCTTTCGAGTCACGCTACGGGCGCAACACGAAACGAAATAACAGACTGCTAAGCTCTGTGGCGAGGCGATATCTTCAACGCAAACAATTGGAAATTTGTAGGTAGCCTACTTGCGCTCGGTTCTTGTTGTTACCCCAACTAAGTAATGAAGAATCCTACAAATTCACTCGCAGTTCATTCACCGTGCATACGCTAAAAAAAAAAAATCGTTGCCCTTACAAATGTTTTTTGTAAAGCACGCTCGCCCCCTCTGCAACTTCGCTGTGCGGGAAAGCCGAACCAACAGAGCGAACGCGTTTACTCGGGAATGCGGTTCGCTTCGAACGTCATTACTGACTCTGCAGAAAGCTCAGCCACGCATCCCTAAGGACCCTATAAATACTCGACAAAAAAATGAACACACACACAAAAAAAAAGGAATTCTAACGTTCGCAACGCGGCCGGGATATGGAGTACTTCGGTCGACTTCAAGTTTGCTGAAAGTCGGTTCCCGGTGTAACAGTTTTCGAAGGCTTCTCTCTCCGGGCTACCCCTTTCTTTCTTTCTCTTTCGCTCTCGACTTCTAAAAACGATCATCGGGCCCGGTGGCCACCTCGGGTATATCTCGGGGTCCGAACTAAAAACACCCCAGAGAGAACGATAGCTGAAAGAGAGAGAGAGAGAGAGAGATGAAAGAAAAGGAAACCAGAGAGACAGCAGAACAGTTCAACGGGCCAAGTTCCAAAATCGCTTCGGCGCCAGTCTTCCGACTTCCCACGAGGGAATGTGTTTATTTCCACGGGCGGTGTCTACGAATGGGACAGACGGCAGAGGCCAAAGAAACCATCACAATATCCTCCTCCCGACTCTCTTTCGCTCTCTCTCTCCCTCTCTCTTTCCCTTTCTCTCCTTAACCACCTTTGTTTATACACGCCAAGATGTTTCGGTGGCGCCCTCGTGCGGTTCCCCCACGAGACGTCACTACCGGGATTTGCTTCGCCTTGACGTTAAGCGAAAAGTTCGACCGTGCGTGTAAGAATAAGCACCATGGGAGTTCGGAGTCGTTGTATTCCTCGACCAATACCGTCACCGTTGACAGCCTGGTGCATTACCCTTAATTCCGTCTATGAAAGAATGATGAATCCCGTTTCAGACGTCATAGTGGGTCTGTGTCTTGATTCAGCGTTTAATTTCCAGACGCTCTCACGAATAGAAATTCAGGGAGAGCGAGAGATGAGGGCGAGAGAGGAGGGGACAGCGCCCAGCTCTGGTTGAAATGGTTAGTGCGTACCGTTTGAATCCAAACCAAGAATGCCGGACTCCGGCGCTTGGCGTTCGAACACGTTCGAACAGTGAATAGAAACAAGGGCAGCTAGTTTTTCGTCTGTCCACTGAATATTCCAACCGGGGTTCGGCGGTCAGACGATCCCGCGCGCTCTCATTCCCTTTCGGATCGATATGTAAGAGCTTCGCGTTGCTCTGGGGAGCTCGTACCTTCACCTCGAGGACGCACTCAGCACGCGCCCACAGGGCCCGTAATGTGCGATGCACGAGTGACAAAAACGTCCCTGTCCCCTAAAGGCTGGTTCACACGTTTGCAACGGTTGCGGTCGCATGCAACAGAAACGACGGTAACGACCAAAACACCGCGGCAACCGTGACTCGTGGATTGCTTCGCAAAGCTACCCCTTGCATCGCTTGCCATGCTGTGTACGGCGAACACGTGTCCCGGTGACTTTTCGTCACAGTCGTTTGGGTTGCATGCGAACGCAACCAACGCAGATGCGTGAACCAGCCTTGATTGTTTTGACAACTTTGACAGGGTTGTACACTACAGGGTGAAACAAGGAGACGGTAGGCTCTTTAAATCGACCGGAAAACTCGATTTCTTAACCTATCGCGCTACGACTTCGTGCAGCGTTGCCCACTGATGGTGCATTTTTTTGTAAAATTTGCAAAGAACGAACTTACCTGAGGAAAAAGTAAAGAAAGAAAAAGGCTTAGCTCCTATGGAAACGCAGCGACGCCACCGGTCTTGCAAACAACACGGCGCCGTTTCGCACGGGAGACAAGAGATGGCGCAACGAACGCCGCCAACGAACGAGCATACGGCGCCGAGAGCCGGCACTTTAGCAGACGATCCTTTCGACTCAAAAGCGGTTCGTGTTCCGCAGGCGGCGACAGTCGCAGAAACAAAAACAGGCGCGGTAACAACAAGGAACTGCAGTTCCTTGTCTGCTAAACACGCCGGCTCTCGGCGTCGTCTGCTCGTTCGTTGGCGGCAGTTGGCGTCGCGACTGCTTGCGCCATCTCTTGTCTCCCGTGCGAAACGGCGCCGTGTTGTTTGGCAGACCGGTGGCGTCGCTGCGTTTCCATAGGAGCTAAGCCTTTTCTTTCTTTACTTTTTCCTCAGGTGAAGTTCGCTCTTTGCAAATTTTACAAAAAAAAATGCACCATCTGTGGGCAACGCTGCACAAAGTCGTAGCAAGATAGGTTAAGAAACCGAATTTTCCGGTCGATTTAAAGAGCCTGCCGTCTCCTTATTTCACCCTGTAGATATGAAACAGAGTATACATCCACCGTGATACTGCGAGTTCTCAGAGAGAAAGCAGGTGAAGGCCGCTGGGTGTTTGTGTTTGCACCACATGCGCTCACATACACACGCACGCACGCAAGAATACCGATAGTTAGAAATGCTGCCTATTGGCGAGTTTTAAACAAGGGGCCCCAATGTTTTAAGTCCCCCGAGCAGCTTGGGTCGCAGTGTTGCCAATTTTGCTGTTTTCCCGCGTAATTTACTGTATTTTTTATTTATTTTTTTTAGTTTAAATTTGCCATTTTGCGGTTGGCGGTATTTTTAGTGGTTTTCAAGTCATGTTAAGCAGGGGACACATGAGCGATCAAAACGGGCGCTGCACGGCAGCGCGCGGCAGTATCCACAGCAACCGGTGCAGGCTTCCCTACGTCACTGTGACGTACGCGCCACGCGGCGCAGCGCCGCTCCGATCTGGTCGGCCAGATATTTGCGCGCGGTGCGCCCGCTGCGCCTAGCGGCGAGGTGCGGAGAAGCATATATAGCGGCCGTTTGTTTGATCGCTCCGGTTTGGGTTCGATGCTATGTGCGGCTCGAACGCTCTCGTGAGGACGTTCTAGTCGTCTGCAAAGTTATTCGAAGTTCCATGGGCGACACGGTGAAATGTTGAAATGGTGAAATCACCATTTCAACTAGGCGGAGTCTTCACGAACAACAACAACGGTGCCGAGAAGCGGCATAAGACTCCGAGCGAGATTGGTTTGGTGTTGGTGGTTTGAGTTCAAGGTGGGGAATCTGTTTGTCGGAATGTTACTGCCACAGCCGACGAAGGAGTTAACAACAGGGCTGTAGAAAAGATGCCGAGACGTTGCACTTTGTACCGCAGAGACCTTTGGCGCCGTCAGTTTTGTCGAGCCAGCCATTGAACTCGCAGCGAGACGAAGAAACGTGTTGTGTGTTTCCAAACTTCTCTGCTGGGTTAGTACTTTGGACTGCATTGGTAGGCATTTACTCTCATACATACTCCTTTCATGGTGCTCGCGGGTAACGCTTTGTCACTGCTCATTTGAATCTCAGGGCCATAACACCTGATAATTATTGCATTCGGTGTGACTTGCTATAAAGTCAATAAAACATCTCCGTGTACTTTTGAACGAAAGCGCCAAGTGTCTCTTGAAAACTCGTCCGCGTCTCATACAAGCGTTTTGCGCTAGCCTTTTCTGTTCAATCCGGGCTTCTTCGGACCCCTGAACGCCTTCGTAGCGGCGTTCAGTTGTCCGTATCTGTTCTGCGCTATATTTTCTTCAGGACTGACACGTGGTGCGCCTCCCGTTTTCTCAGCGGAGTTGGAAACGTTCCATTTAAATTTTTAAATGAATGTTTATACAGTCACACAATTATTATTTGAAACGATTTCGATATTTTTTTTGTTATTTCAGTTTGATCAGGTAGAAAAGAAAAGCAAACACGGCGTTGCTGGTGCTGTGAACATAGCTTTTGCGGTAATGTTTTCTTCTACAATATTGCTTTAATAGTAATATAATGGTGGCACAAGAACGTTTGCGCCCGTTTTATTTGTTTTTATTTTTAATCTGAATACTTTAATTCACGTTTAGGACATCAATGATGCGTTTTGACGCGAACTGCTGCCAGTCGTTCTACGTTCGGTGCCAATGCTGGCCCAGCAACTATGTGCATCGCGCGTGGGGCTTCTGCGTGCATTTGTCTTGGATACACAAATATTGCCGCGTATCGCCAGGCGGTGCGTCATGCGGACGCCGCGAGGCCAGCCGCAGGCGCCCAGTTTCACCGCTCATGTATCCCCTGCTTTGTCCTTTTTTATGGCATTGTAAAATGTTTTTCCAATCTACATTTATCCATCGTAAACGAATTGATTTATTATGGTAAGTTACAATCATACGTCGTTATTTTTGCTTATTCTCAACAAAATTCTTGTCAGTGAGAATAAGGCTCCTGACGTCATTGAGGTATTATGGAAGCATTCTCTTCTTCCATAATACTTCAACGGTCATTTTTTTCCTGTGCCATAAATTAAGCGTTTTTGAGCATTGTTTTCAATTTACCTTTAGCCGTTTCTTTTTTCTTTTTTGTCATTTGTCAACGTTGTTGGGGCGTCGCATGCAATGTCCTTGCCCAGAAGTTTTGCGCATGCGCCATGCGAAGCCCCAGGATGCTCGGGGAACCCAATGTGTTGAGGCCCTCTATTCTATACCTCTCTATTCTTAGTGTTATTTCTCTTTTTTTACGTAATTTTCCTCAAGACAGATACAAAACATTTTGCTTACTTACGGCCTTGCTCGCGCTTTCGCGTTCAAAAGGACGCGTACTGACACGTGCGACATTACAGAGATAACCATGCTCATAAACTCGGATACAGAAACGTATTACCTAAGCATTCAAGGTGGGCTTTCGTGGGAAAAAATAATTGCGGATGATGGTGCAACAACCCTAGGACCCCTTCAAAGCCGCGCCGTGTCAGACGACCACTGAAACCTTTAAACCGTCCTGTCTAATGTGCGCCCGCCAAATTTTATCTCAATATTTGTTTTTATTTTTGTGGATGACGTATTAGGCACTTTGGGCACAAAAGAAAAGGTTAATTTTTACTACAAAGAAAAAAATACGGGGAATGGTAATTGTCTGGTACTCGTACGAGTGTTATAGAAAAATAAAAGTCTCAGTAAAGTTGACAAAGAATAAGTAACATGGAGTAGTTGTCCCTTTCACCGAGTAGCATGCTGATGAAACATGGTTAAAATTGCGCACAAATAGAAAGGAACAGAGGAGGGAGAAGAGACAAGCGCAAACTCACAACTCGATGTATTGAAAAAAGAAAAAGAACAACCCGCTGTATAAGCTCGAGCCGTGGCCACAACGGCACGGGGGCACCCGTGCACGCGGAGGGCCCGCAGCATTAACCACACTCATAAGATTGCAGAAAGTCGATTTCCTTGTCGGTGAATGCCACAGAAGGTTGGCTGACACAACGCTCGCCACTAGGCGGAGCATACTTAAAGCTTCAACTAGGGTGCCTTCATGTGCGCTTTGCTTAGGGTGGAGATATCTCGCCATTTTGTCCCACACGTTTATTTTTATTTTTTGTTCAGAAGCGCGTGAAAGAGCGTGTCCTTGCACGCGTTTGCGGCGCTGACTGTGCTATGGTGACATTTTGTTTTCGTCGATTTCTTTGTATTTTCCCCGAGAGCGCGTGCTGTCGGCATCGGGTACTACAAAGGGTGGCATCACTCTAAACAGAAGGACATTGAGGCACCCTAGCTTCAACACTTTCCCTAGTGTGTTTTTTGTGGAATCTGCCAATTATTGAGGTGTGTTTGAAAAGATGGTGTACACTTACTCGCTTGACCATGCAGGGGAAGGTGACCCCCCACTGTGGAATTTAGAGAAAGATTGTGTTCCCTTAACCGGTCATTAACACACCGTCCTGTTTGTCCGACGCAGGATCTACCACATGAGAGGGGGGATGTTATAAATCACTCTGGCTGAACACGGCACATACAGGGTGGGCGGGTTTTGTGCAGCACCTGTGTTTTGCAATATTTTCTACTTTTGCTCAAACTTTAAAGGGGTACTCCGCCGATTTCTTCATGGTCCCCGATTTGCTTGAAATTTTGCTAAACTCGCCAAACAACATCGCCAAAATAGTATCCCAAATATTAGGTCAAAATAATTTTTTTTCACGAAGTTATTGAATTTACAATTTTGGTCCTCACCGTGTTTTTCAAACTGAAAGTCTCTACTGGCAACAACGAAAAAGTGACGTCAGTGGAAGTGCAGGGGATCACTCTTTGGACTGTAGAATTTGTTCCCAACTGATTCGAAGCAGTTTCATGGTGTCAAATGAATGCTTTGGAAGCTCGCTCCAGTCCCCGCGCTCCAGCACGGAACAAATGATTGGCATATTCTATTTTTTAGACTGCTCGCTCGACTGGCAAGCCTGCCCTTCCACTGACGTCACGGCACTGAAAAGTGCGGGAATATTTGAATGTTGGTTTTTGCATCATTTTCATTTGCCGATTTCGCAGTAACTATTATGAATTTCGCGATACTAAATAGCATACCGGAAAGGGTAAAGGCCGGGGAGTCAGAAAATATAGTTAGCTGAGGTAGCTCAAAAATCGGCGGGTACCCCTTTAAAACCAAATTTAACTTTTCTTTTTTTTTTTTTTTTTCTTTTGGGGGGGGGGGAGGGCGGGGGCGCTTACATCACTAAGGGGACTACGTACCTATTGGCTGCCTGTTTTAGATTGTGGGAAATTTTGTGTAATTACGAAACGACCACCACTCTTTTTTTTTTGTCGACAATACGTGCAACTTTTTCACATCCTTTTGCTTTTTTTTTTTTTTTTTAGCAGTGCTTTTACCATTTTAGTTAGCACCTGCGTTGGAAACCCAGACAATGTAAGCCACTCAATTTGAGCATTAAAACGGCCTTCGATGGTTTGGAAGCATGACTTCTTTAAGGGAGGAAGAGCTATGGCTTTTTTTATAAGACTTTTTAGTGCGAGGACATATTCGCGTCTCCAGCTCGCCGCTCGCCCTCCCGCGGCGGAAACGGGAAGCGCTCTAGTGAGGGTCCCCCGATTCTCCTGCTCAGCGGGCACGGCGGAACTGCTCGCGATCATGGCTCGCTAAATGTCGTTTCCGAATGCAAACAACACTCTTCACTGTCCCAATGTGGTGCTGCAGCCGGTATGGGATTGTACCTTATTAGAGAGTTTGAGTATTGCGCATAGAAGCAAACGCAAGCGCTGTGCGTTTGCGTTAGGGTGGCTTGCTCCACGTTTCGCGTGCGCATCGTTGCCATGCTCCGACCCAAGACCGCAATTTCGGGTTCCGCGCACGCGCAGCGTGGAACATGCAAAGCTAACGCAAACACACAGCGCTTGCGTTCGCTCGTATATGCAATACTAGAACTCACTACTGTTTCACCGTTTTCCAACACCAACGAAACGTGCTGCAGTGAGCAGATGCGCAAGCAGGTAGGCGTTCCTTCGAACTGGAAAGGCTGAGGATGGCAAAACGACGGCAAACAAATACGAAAGGAAATGAATGTTAAAAAAAGAGTAATAAATAAAAAAATAATCCTTTTTTTTTCTGGGGGGGGGGGGGGGGATTTGGTCTGGAAGGATATTGGCGGCGACTTTGGAAGTTTTGCCGATTGTCAAAAGTCGCTACTTTAATAGCATCCTCAGTAATCTAATTTTACATGAATTTCTCACATTAGCTAGGGTTTTGTCATTGATTTTAGACTTTATTTATTTTATAACTTGGTAATTAAAAATGCTGCAATTGGCACCAATGATGATAATTTGTACACTTTAGATTGTCATACTTGTTCGCGTGTTTGAAATTAGATCATATAAGCAATCAATTATTTTCGAGCTTGAAAATGAAGTATTAAAATATCTTAATATTAATATTTATATTATTATTAATACAAATTGCGGCAATGTATGCCCCCAATTAACGCTACGATCACAGAAATACGCCATTTAACCATTACCGTTTTTTCTGAAAGGTGTCATTTTGTTTTCTTTTTATCACATGAAGACCTCTGACATCGTTATCAAGATAGCCCAACAGTCTAACGCTGGATGCAATATAAACTCATGCGTCACGCGTTGCTTTAAAAACACGCAAACTTCAGCTGCCTCACTCGGATTCCGTCTTTGAATTTTTTGAGTGAGAACAGCGTTTCTTAATTCATGCGTTTTGTGAACATATCGTATAAACTGGATTTATTCTGTCATTCTTCTTCTGGGAAAGATATTAAAGCAATTAATCTTCTAAATACCCCAAAAGCCATTGAAAGGCCCGCAGTTCATTGTTTCATATGACAATTATGTGAGCCAGAAAAGGTAGCAAGAACGCACAAATATCCGCACTGAATTTTTCAACAACTACAGCATTATATGTTACCTCTAAGGTGTATGAAAGACCCTGTCTTTAAAGGGACGAACGTTTCCGCGAACAACTTCTTTAACTAAATAATTACGGTGTGAGACACATTTTGAGTTATGAAAGAATCTGAAATTAAGACCGATACCGAGAAATTAAATCCAAAATAAAGGTAAGTTTCGGTTTTGCTCCGGAATTAAAACGTACCTCCTGGCCTAAATATTACGCTAAATACCGTTTTTGTTTTCAGGATAAAGAGGTGACCTGCGCTTATAACACCCTAGCTCCCTAGTATTACCAGAAATAATTTGTGTCGCTCAGTGAAGCCAGCAAACTAGACAGGCTCAGCAGCGGCACGCACCTCCGACCCTCACTAAACCGGCCATCTTGGAAAACGAGTGGCGCCACCTATAGTGAATTGGAGTCGCGAATAGTGTAGTAAACCTTTTTAGAACGGGGTGAGAATGACCAGCACAGGTGGTTTGTTTGCAAAAAAGAGGTAGGATCTAGAAATCGCTTCACACCTTCCTTATGAGCTTCAGAAGTAAAAAGAAGTCCTGAACCGCACTTGTGGAAATTGTCCATGATGCTACTAATACATTATTGTCCAATGTCTCTCGGTACACTAGCAGGAAATCATCTTCATACCTAAAGACTTGAAGAACTGGCATAGACGCTATGGCTGTCTTAATGTCACGGTCAACATCACCCCCCCCTTTCCCCCAAGAAAAATATCGCTTAGGACCGGTGAAACACATGGGCCTATACACACTCCCAATTGAAAACAAAAATCCATTTTCCCATTTAATGAATGCTGAAGTAAGATAGAAATGTAACAGCTCAATAAAACTTTCTATGGGGACACCACTTGAGTTCCGGCAGGAGAGCTCACCATGGGACTCAATGCATGACTTGAAAGAGGCAAGTATATGTCACCGAAAGATGGTCGTGGCAACGGCAGATGTCGCCCTATCTTCAAAAGCACCTTTCTGGTGTGAAGATTGCGGATCCCTTTAGAGTCTGCAATTCGGAAGCCGTCGGTTTTCAGTGTGAACGTTCAAGACCTTTTTTACTCGCTTTCCCATGAACATCTATACTTGCCTCTGTCAGGTCATGCATTGAGTCCCATGGTGAGCTCTCGTTCAGGAGCTCAAGTGGTGTACCCATAGAAAGTTTTCTTGAGCTGCTACATTTCTATCTTACTTACACATTCTTTGGATGGCAAAACGGGATTTTTTTTTCTGCAAAAGTCGTAAGTGTGTATAGACTCATCTGTTGCACCGGTCCTAAGCGATATTTGTCTTGCGAGAGTCGACCGTGCCATTCAGACAGCCATAGCGTCTATTCGAGTCTTCACGGGTTTAGGTATGTAGATGATTCCCTAATCGTGTTCGAAAAGACATTGGAGAATAATTTAATTAGTAGCATCATGGACATATTCCACAACTGCGGCTCATGACTTATTTCTACTCATATAGCTACTAAGGAAGGTGTGAAGCGATTTCTAGACCTTTCCCTATTTTTGGCAAACAAACCACCTGCGCTGGTCATTTTCACGCCGTTCTATAAAAGGTTTACTACACTATACGTCCTCGCACTAAAAAGTCGTAAAAAAAGGCATAGCTCTTCCCTGCCTAACTTCAGCCTTAAAGAAGTCATGTTTCCAAACTATCAAAGGCAGTTTTAATTCTGAAATTGAAAGGCTTACATCGTCTGGGTTTCCAACTCAGGTGCTAACGGGGGGAAGTAGGATCACTAATAAAAACAAAAGTAACAGGATGTGAAAACGCTCCACGTGTTATTGACAAAAAAGAGTGGTTGTGGTTTCGTTAATACACATCGTTTCCCACAATCTAAAGCAGGTAGCCAGTAGGTACGGAGTCCCCTTAGTGATGTAAGCCTCCCCCCCCCCCCCCCAAAAAAAAAAAATGGGTCAATTTTGTTTTAAAGTTCGAGTAAAAGTATAAAATATTACAAAACACAGGTGCAGCACAAAACATGTCCGCCCTTACGTGCCCTGTTCAACCAGCATGATTTATAACATCCCCCTTTCCTGTGGTAGATCCTATGTAGGACAAACAAGACGGTGTATTAATGGCCGGTTAAGGGAACACAATCTTTCTCTAAATTCCACGGTGAGGGGTCACCCACCCCTGCATTGTCAAGCCTGTAAGCGTACACCGTCTTTTCAAAACGCCTCGATAATTGGCAGATTCCACGAAAAACTCACTATACTTCGTTTCAGCTTGGGTCCAGACGCAGCCGATGCTACAAGCGCGAGCTCCGGGCTTCCAGCGTCCCTGCCAAGCACGCGCGCTCGTGCAGTACAGGCACTGTTCAGGGCCACACGCTCGTGCTTGTAGCATCGGCTGCGTCTGGACCCAAGCTGAAACGAAGTATAGGGAAAATTTTAAAGCTTTAAGTATACTCCGCCTAGGCGAACGTTGTGTCAGCCAACCTTCTGTGGCATTAACCGACAAGGAAAGCGCCTTCCTGCAATCGTATGAGCCTATGAGTATGGTTGATGCTGTGTGCCCTCCGCATGCACTGGGTGACCGCGTGCCAGTGTGGCCCCCGGCCCGAGCTGAAGCTGCGGGTTGTTCTTCTTTTTCTTCCTTCAATACACCGAGTTGTGAGTTGGCGCTTTTCTCTTCTCTCTCCTCTATTCCTTTCTATTTGTACGCAATTTTAACCCTGTCCAATCATTACCAACTCGTCCAACTAACCCCCTTCCCACAAAATGCTGATGGCTCATCGGGAAAGATGTTTGCCATTTTATAATAGTCGGAAGCTAAAAAGTTCAAAGAAACCTAAATTAGTGTCATTCCTTCAGTCTCAAGGGGACAGTGAACTCCCAAAAATAATTTTATATTGGTCTGAATGCGACAGTGCGTCACAAAATAAATTTTCTCAAAAACAAAATTTGCTCAAATTTGTATGTTACGAGGCTCATGGGCGCGATTCTTAAACCTTCTTCTATTTTAGGATCGACGTCCGAACGTTGTGAGGCACTCGTCACTGATTGAATGTATTTTTAACCCACCTATTACACATTTTCTTAGGTATTCTTGACATTTCACAGAAGGGAGCAAACAAAATGCCGGAAGCCCTGCCACCACAAGGAATCATGCGCTGTTTTAGAATGCACTTGTTAGGCTGTCACAGCATTTTCAGGGGTTGCAAATCGCTGTCCGCGAAGTTTTGTTCTTCTCTGTCGAGAGCATAAATGAGTCGCACAATGTGATGTCTTAATTGTAGAGCGGATGGATGATCAATTCCACTGGACTGTCTTCCAAAAAGCTTAGTTTCATATCGGAAGAGTGTGCTTGTCACGGTCCGGTGCGGAGCGAGAGGGGAAGCGCACTCGCCGCAGACCGCAACGGGGGTTCGGACGCCCGCTATCCCACAGTACGTGGGCTCCAGGGACGGGGGGACAAAGACAAGGCACGGGACGAACAGAGCAGTAGAAACATTTAATAAAAGGCTAATTAGATGGTGACAAAAGTAAAAGGGTAATACTGACACAGTCTCAATCAGGCGGAAGCATACAAGAGAAACTTGGTAACTAGGGGCAAGACAGAGAATACACAAGAGGAATGGGAACGATACCGCACTTTGGCGCAGTCCGGCACGACGAGGCTCGCAGAGGCGTGGGAGCACCTGAGGTCGGTCGCTTGCGATGGACTCTGTCTCGACGGCCGCGGTGCGCCAGAGGTGGTGGTTGTTGGCTTCAGACGCTGTCGCGTCACGGACGGTCGACGCACTGGGGCAGTCCGGCAGAGGAAGGCCGCACACAGTAGGAGCACAGACGCAGGTGACGTTCAGTGTGCAGACGGGTCTTCCCCTTTACCGCGGTGCCCGAGGCTACGCCCGGAGCCGACAGGGAAAGCGGGTTGCGCTCTCGAAACTTCCAAGTCGACTGCCGCGCCGTTTCCCAGTTTCAACCGAACGGCGCTCTTTCCTAATAAAGTAAACAAAACACACCCGCTCCCCTACAATAGCAATACACTCACACACACACACACACACACAAAAAAGAAAGACCGTCACAGCGGCGAAGACATTCGTTGCCCCCAGCTCCAAACAAAGTCAATACCAAAAAAACGCTCAACTGGGGCATCTGGCAAACTCATTTCCGAATTTCAAGAAGTGGTACCGCGCCCAAGCCACGGGCAAAAGCGTCCCCCGAACGGGACCCGAAGAGGCCATAAACATGTCAAGTTTGGGTCCCAGTCGGGACCGGCGACGTGCTAACTAGCGCCAACCAGGGAGTGTCACACCACCCGCGGCGACCACATGGCCCCGCAGGCATCCGACGGGGCGCCATTCACAATACGCGTGGCCCGGCGAGACCAGGCCGGTTTTTGTGACACTACCCCTTCTTAAGAATATTAACGAGTTAATATTTTCCACGTCACAAAAACAAAAATTACTACTAGCATATATCTCAATATAATCAGGACCGTAGCTGAGAAGGTAAACTCAAACGCTCCGACATAGACACAGCTGGCACAGACACATGGGGAAGCATATTTGCAAAACATTCAACACGGGATAAAAATAGGATCAGAACGTTCTTTACTTGTAGGTAACGCCCTGACCAACAGTACAATCGCAAAAGAAAAATACGACACTGAAGCAATTAAACTCGCGAAAAGACTGACGCTCTCATGGCGTAGTCACCGATACGCACTTCCACTAAATATACTGGCCTAGCCGCACACCTTGATACGCCATACAGCAGACGTACAAGAAATCTACGCAAAAAGAAATACAATAGAGGAGCTTCTAATTTACAGTACGAGGCAAGGCGTCACACGACGGTAGCGCCGGCGCCGCGATTAGTGGTTACTCAGCCCGACTCAGATAGTCGGCGCCGACGTTTTCTCCTCCCTTTATGTATTCCACGCGGAACTGGTACTCCTGAAGCTGAAGGCTCCATCGCAGTACCCTGCCGTTCAGGTGCTTTCCTCTGTTGATGTACTGAAGCGGCTGGTGGTCGGTCTGCACCGTGAAGGGACGGCCATAAAGAAGCGTGTCGAAGCGCTTAATCCCCACACAAGGGCGAGCCCCTCCCGCTCTATTGTGGCGTAGCTCATCTCCTTGGAAGCAGCTTGCGACTCGCGTACGCCACCGGGTGGAGGACGGCTTCGTGCTCCTGCATGAGCACGGCTCCGACACCGCGGTCGGACGCGTCCGTGCGGAGCACAAACGGACGATCGAGGTTCGGCAGCCTCAGAATCGGCGAGTTCGCGAGTTTCTTCTTCAGTTCTGTGAACGCCTTCTCCTGTTCCTCGCGCCAGGGCACATTGTTGGGCGTCCCTTTTTGGTGAGGTCTGACAGCGGACTAGCGATGGTTGCGTAATCGGGGATGAAATCGCGATAATAGCCCGTCAGCCCCAGGAAAGACCTAACTTGACGCTTGGTCTTTGGCCTCTGCGCATCTTTGATCTTCTCGAGGATGGAATGGACGGAGGAGGAGGAGGAACTCCGTAAAGTAGCAGAGAGGACGGAGTCGGTCATGCGGGAAAAACGCCGACGATGTCCCGTCCGAAAAACAGAGGGAAACGTAAAGAAGAGCAGAGAAAGGAAGCAGGAAGATGGGGAAGGAGGAAGGAAGGAAAAGAGGAGAAAAGCCGGCGGTCAGTGTTAATAGTCACTTGTCGCTACACATACACACCCCCCCACACACACACACGTGCTGTTCTGGAATTGGCTGCTTTTAAAATTGTAAGTAAGTTAAAAGTCCCAGGAGTCCTTTAAAAAACGTAAAAAAAGGACCTGGATATGTCTGCGGCGGGCACTCGAGAGCCCCGTGGAAAAATAATGTCATCAGTTTCCTCCAGTGGAGGACGAAGGTCCTGAAGCTGCTGGGAGAATCTCTGCCTTTGAACGTTGTATGGACGGGAGCAACTTCCCCCTTGGCTGATTGTGATGATATAAGTGAAGAAGACGACGCTCTCAGTGATGTGAACTCGGTGGCGATGTGGATTGATCAGAAAGATGAAGACGGCGCGGGAAAACTGAACGTCGTGAGAAGGTGAATGAAAAAGAAGTGGAAGTCGACGCGCGTGAAGGACAGGACAGACGCTCGAGGAAGCCTGGAAAAAGCGGGATCCGAACTGAAGGCGGCTGCGTCACCGGCGATTCCGGCGGCCGAGGAACCTTTCTGGACGGGTGTCTCAAGGCCCGTGGGGATAACTCCGAAGCCAACGTTGGAAGCGCCTACGACGACAGGCCCAGACGTCAAGTAGATCCAAAGGCCACCGAAACAAGACAAGGCGTGAGTGTGATGATCATGGAGTAATCCGGAACCCTTCCCGTCAGACTGAACTTAACACTGTACATAGTCTGTGGCCTTGATAACGATTCTTTTTGCTTGCCACTTTCTGGTTTACTGTAAATAATATCTCATCTTACATTCACCGCTCCGGAATTCCGTGTCCTAATTTTCCTTTTCCATCACAATCTGGCGTCCGCGACAGGACTCTCTCTTCCTAACATCTTATAGAGAGACGAATTCCGGGACGGTGGTGTAAGTAAGATAAGAATATGAATACTGATAAAATAGTAGCAGTCGGGAAGGAGCTGGGATACGCGGGTGGGGAACTCCGCGAATGGGTAGAAAAGGAAATCGCGAGGCAAAAAGAAGAAAGAGTCAGATCGAGGGAAGACGCACGAGAGGCAGCTAGGGAGGCGCAAGAGACGGCTGACAGAGAAGCTCGCAGATTCCAACAAGAACAGGAAGTACTGCAGCTGCGTCTTCAGTTGCGTGAAAACAACAGTTCAGTGCGAGATGAGAACCCGCATGGTAATGGTAGTGGAGAAGATCCAGGGAGGCAAGCGTGTCATCGTAGCCCTCATAAATTAATCCCACCATTTAACGACAAAAGAGATGACCTCGATGCTTATATCCAACGCTTCGAACGGGTGGCGACCAGTCAGGACTGGCCCAGAGAAAAATGGGCAATGTCTTTAAGTCTCTGTCTTACCGGTGAGGCCTTAACGGTCATTGGCAGGATGACCCCGGAAGAGTCTGTGGACTATGCAAAAGTAAAGCTTAGTCTGCTTCAGCGATTCCGATACACTACAGAGGGTTATCGAGAAAAGTTTCGGCAGAGCAAGCCAGAAGAAGCAGAGACCGGGAGACAATTCGCAGCTAGGCTCCTCGGATATTTTGACCGATGGTTGGAGACGGGCGAGATCAATAAGACATTCGAAGCTCTGAGAGATCTCATAGTCGCCGAGCAGTTTTTAAAAGGGTGCAGCACAAAACTATCGATCTTTTTAAAAGAAAGAAACTGCGAGACTCTCGAGATTTTGGCGGCAACTGCGGACCGCTTTCTAGAAGCGCAAGGTCAAACGAACTTGAGTAAACCAAGAGAAGAGAACCTAGGCCACAAGGGTGAAGGCCGAAGCAAAGAGGGCAGTCGACAGCCAGTTTCTACCAAGGGAGTGACTCGATGTTTCCTTTGCAACAAGCCTGGTCACAGAGCGGCTGAATGTTGGACCAGTTCCACGGCTCAACGCGGCTCTGCGTGCTGGAGGTGCGGTAGAATTGGGCACAAGGCAGAAGCCTGTAACTGGAAGCCAGAAGGAAAAAATGACAAGACTCCCCAGGCATCTTGCATGTTAGCAACCGTTGACAATGCAGAGGCCGAAGAGACATACGTTTTACTGAAAAACGGGGAACAGATACCGATAGTAAATGCCGCACTTGGAAACGCTCCGCGGTTTCTGGTTGATAATATGCCAGTGGTGAAGGGAGAAGTGGGTGGTCGACCAGTCACCGTACTCAGAGACAGTGGGTGCAACACGGTTGTAGTAAAGAGAGATCTAGTTCCAGATCATAAGTTAACTGGTGTTTCCAGCCCGGTGTTCCTTCTTGATAGGACCGTCAAGTACCTGCCAGAGGCAGAGATTGATGTGAGAACTCCATATTTTACGGGAAGACTAACAGCCAAGTGCATGGATAGCCCGCTGTACGATTTGGTGTTAGGAAATGTTGAGGGAGTAAGAAGGATAGATGATCCCGATGAAGAATGGAAAGACGAGAGAAGGCTACATGAGTCTCAAGAGAACGAAGTGAAGCAGATATTTAGGGGAACGGTAGGAGAAAGTGAGACTACCGGAGAACTCGTAGTAAACGAGAAAGGAAATGAAGAAGAGCGCGAGATTACTTCTGCGGGAGCGATGGAGAAAGTGACCGGCAAGGGTACAAAATCCCAGCTACCAGTTATAACACTGGAACCGACTGAGATTGACCGGAACAAGTTGAAAGTGTCTCAGGGTAATGACGAAACATTGAAGAAATGCTTTGCGTCCGTTGGCAGAAAGTTCATCTCAGGAAAATCGCACGAATCAGAATTCGTGTTGTGTAAAGAAATCCTCTACAGGAGGTACACGACACCGTCACGCAAGCAATGGGAGCAACTGGTTGTTCCAAAGGACTTCCGAACCTTCGTACTGAAATTGGCGCACGAGGGAATTATGGCCGGACATCAAGGGACAAAGAAAACCACCGATCGTATCCAGGAAGAGTTCTACTGGCCAGGAATCACGATGGATGTCAAGCGATTCGTGAAGTCGTGCGACATATGCCAGAGGACCATTCCTAAACACATGGTGGCGAGGGCGCCCCTCGGAGCCATGCCGATCATCGATACCCCATTCGAGAGAGTCGGCATAGACATCGTCGGACCTATCACCCCAAGTTCAGAGATGGGGAACAAATATATATTGACAATGGTTGACTTCGCGACCAGGTACCCAGATGCTATCGCCCTGAAAAGCATAGACACGGTAGAGGTGGCGGAGGGCCTACTGGAAATGTTCTCCAGAGTGGGCCTGCCACGAGAAATCGTCAGTGATCGTGGATCATGCTTTACGTCTGCTCTCATGAAAGAAATCAGTCGCCTATTGTCACTCAGGCTGCTGAAGACAACCCCATACCATCCAATGTGTAATGGGCTGGTTGAAAGATTTAATGGTACATTAAAACAAATGATCAAGAGAATGTGCCAGGAGAAACCACGATGCTGGGATCGGTATCTCACCCCTTTGCTTTTTGCATATAGGGAAGTGCCACAGAGTAGCCTCGGGTTTTCCCCGTTCGACCTCCTTTATGGCAGGTATGTTCGCGGGCCCATGGCCGTTCTAAGGGAACTCTGGACCAACGAGACCATCGACCCTGAGACGAAGACGACGTACGGGTACATGGTTGATCTCCGCAAGAGACTGGAGGAAACGTGTAAGGCTGCCCACGAGGAACTACGGAAGGCCCAATTGACACAAAAGGGACACTACGATAAGAAGAGTCGAACACGTCTTCTACGAGAGGGAGACCGAGTACTGATCTTGTTACCGACAGACAGGAACAAGCTAATTCTACAGTGGAAGGGTCCATTCCGTGTGGTGGAGAAGAGGAACGACGTGGATTATGTGATAGACCTCGGTGGAAAAACGACGCTGTTCCACATTAACATGCTGAAGAAGTACGAGGAAAGAGAAGTTCTTGGAGCGCCCGACCAAGTCATGGCTGGTATTGCTGTAGAAGAGGAGACTGAAGAACAAGAGATTCCGCATGTCTGTCTTCACCAGATGGAAGACCACAAAGATGTGCAGATCTCCGAAGGGCTAACTGAGTGTCAAGCCAAGGATACCAAGGAACTGCTGGAGGCGTTTCAGGACGTCTTTTCGGACCTTCCAGGCCGAACCAGCCTCGTAGAATGCCAGTTAAAACTGACAACGGATGTACCAATCCAAGTAAGGCACTACCCTATCCCCTTTGCGCTACAAGACACGGTAGAAAGGGAGATAGAAGGCATGTTGCACCAAGGCGTGATCGAGAAATGCGATTCGGCCTACAACTCTCCAGTAGTGGTAGTGAAAAAGAAAGATAAAACCACGCGATTGTGCGTAGATTTTCGCCAACTAAATAAGGTGCTGATACCCGACCGCGAACCCATCCCGCGGGTCGACATGATGTTCGCTCAGCTCAGCACTAAGAGATACTTCTCTAAATTTGACTTCGCTAAGGGTTACTGGCAAGTACCAATGAGCCAGGGATCGGAGGATGCGACCGCTTTTTCTACAATTTCCGGATTATATCGCTTCAAATTTATGCCCTTTGGCATAAAAACAGCCCCAGCGATCTTCACGAGATTAATGAGGAAAGTCCTAGAGGGTGTGCCAAACGTCCATCACTATTTTGATGATGTCCTCATCTCAACCGACACTTGGGAGGAGCACCTGAGGGCAATGAGTAAATTCCTGACTAAGGTGAGGGAAGCGGGGCTCACCATCAAGCCAAAGAAGACGGAGATTGGCTTCTCCAAAATAACATTTCTTGGTCACAAAGTCGGACAGGGGACTTTAGAGCCCCTAACAGAGACCTTAGATAAAATCCAAGGTGCCAAAAGACCGCAAACAAAAACAGAAGTCCGATCCTTTCTGGGACTCACCGGATATTACCGCGAATTCATTCCCAGTTACGCCGAGAGAGCGCTACCTCTGACAGAACTGACGAAGAAGAGAGCGGCCAACAAGGTCGTCTGGGAAGAAAGACATGCGAAAGCGTTCGAAGAACTGAAGAAATTCCTCTCCAGCAAGCCGATTCTGAAGTCTCCAGATCTCTCGAAGGCGTTTATTTTAAGAACAGACGCATCCGAAAGATGTCTGGGTGCCGTGCTAATGCAAGAGCACGATCGGGTTCTGCATCCTGTTGCTTATGCAAGCCGGCAGTTGTTACCACGAGAGGTTGCCTATTCCACTATTGAGCGTGAATGTCTAGCTCTCGTGTGGGCAGTGCAAAAGTTCCACATATTTTTGCTGGGCAAACGATTCACTGTTCAGAGTGACCACCAACCGCTAGAGTATATTCACTCTGCGAAGCAACTGAACAGTCGAGTGTTGAGGTGGAGTTTATTACTCGCCGAGTACGATTTTAATGTAACTTACATTAAGGGCAGCCAGAACTTTGGGGCCGATTATTTAAGTCGCCTGTAAGGCGCCCATGAAAATTAATTTTGGCGAATCTGGTTTACCTACTCATAAAGCCCTTTTCGTTTTGTCGGGTTCGCTGTTAACAATTGTTTTTGAGACATATTTTATTTGTTCCGATATTATTCTGTGTAAACAATTGTCTTAAGAGGGGGGTAATTGTGATGATATAAGTGAAGAAGACGACGCTCTCAGTGATGTGAACTCGGTGGCGATGTGGATTGATCAGAAAGATGAAGACGGCGCGGGAAAACTGAACGTCGTGAGAAGGTGAATGAAAAAGAAGTGGAAGTCGACGCGCGTGAAGGACAGGACAGACGCTCGAGGAAGCCTGGAAAAAGCGGGATCCGAACTGAAGGCGGCTGCGTCACCGGCGATTCCGGCGGCCGAGGAACCTTTCTGGACGGGTGTCTCAAGGCCCGTGGGGATAACTCCGAAGCCAACGTTGGAAGCGCCTACGACGACAGGCCCAGACGTCAAGTAGATCCAAAGGCCACCGAAACAAGACAAGGCGTGAGTGTGATGATCATGGAGTAATCCGGAACCCTTCCCGTCAGACTGAACTTAACACTGTACATAGTCTGTGGCCTTGATAACGATTCTTTTTGCTTGCCACTTTCTGGTTTACTGTAAATAATATCTCATCTTACATTCACCGCTCCGGAATTCCGTGTCCTAATTTTCCTTTTCCATCAC
>JAZHYW010013812.1:0-31172 GCA_037355805.1 Ixodes ricinus | reverse complement strand
CCAATTAGCACAAATTTCTGAAATTTATTGTTGCCCTATTAATAATTCACATGCATATTACACATAACAATAGACAACATTTGATTTTTACTTGCAATGTGATCAAATAAAGTGTTGCAACTTCAGCCTGTTTGGTTCATGATTATGATTGATATTATCTGTCTTTGAGTGTATGCCATGAACAGAGTGTTGGTTTTATCTTAGCTACCGACAAGGCAAAAAATTACCCAAACTTGAGTGAGGCGGCAGTTTAAGACATCAAGAAGAAATGGCTGTGGTCATTTGTCAACGGTGATGTTGGGCGTAGCAAGAGAGCGGAACGAAGAGAAAAAAAAGTCAGCTGAAAATCGTCCCAGAAAATGCTAAACCCTGCACATATAAAAAACAAGCTCTTAATGAGATTATGCATCCAAAATGTGATTTCAAGTGGTTGATTCGCCGCTGTCGTGCTCCCGTGAAAAAGTGGGCATAGGCACAAATGTCCGCCGCACGCTTATGTTATGCAGTGCGTCCTCGAGGATCATTGAAAGGTTAATGCCTAACCGCCAAGTCACTTCGCCAACGTGTGGCCTCGTCTGTAGGGCCAGCACCCAATCCTGCAAAAGGATCTGGCCGGTAGCTAGACGCAGCATGTCATCCAGCCAGTGTCCGGTCAAATTTCTTCTGGCCAGAACCTGACCTCAGGTGCACTGGCGGAAGCCCGGTGGCTAACCTCTCGCCGGTCTCATATCACGAGGCGCCGGCCGATGCCCTGTTGCTAAACTTCGGCTTGCTTTCTGCCACATGACATTGGCCAGTGGACAGATGCCCTGACTCTTCGGCCTGCGTCGTGACCGACGCCTTCGTGCTCTCTCCATTCAAGCTAACCACTGGCCACCGTTTGATCACAGGTCTTCAGTCGATGCGCTGTTCCTCAACATCGCCTTGCTTTCGGCCGCTTGGCATTGGCTAGAGTTGAGATGCTAAAATTTGTGTGGCGTTCAATCGAAAGTCTTCGGCCGTTCTTTATTGGTCAACCTGCAGCTTGGCAGTCCCACTACAGGACGCTTGCCGGCACAGCAGTCCAGCACCCAGTCACCTCGAGTCTTCGGCGAAAAAACAAACAGCCATGTTCGGGCATGTCAGTTTGGCTGGCCTTAGAAAGGACCAAATATGGCCTGCCAAAATGTGTCAGTCATCGGTTAGCCAATCGAGCTATGCTGCCCGCGTACGTGGCTCGACCCGCCGGTCATGTAAAATTTGATTTTCATTTAATTTCACATGCTGCCTACGAAGAAATGTCAGCAACGGAAAAAAAAAACAAAGCACCAGCTGAATTCCGGCAACCCACTTGCCCCCCACCGCGTCGTCGATTCAGACAAGCCAGAAAACGATCTCCGGGGTGGACTTCCCGCCACTCAACTTGATCACCCGCTGGACTATTGTGTTGACGGGTCATATGTCTCAGTTAAACGGAAACTTCTCGTCTCGCGGCCCGCAGACGTTTTAGATGTTGATGCTTTTTTAAATCAAGTACTCCCCCACCACATTGCCCTCCCAGGCACCTTATCGGTAGACCGTGGAACAGCCTTCCACCCGCGCGTCATGCGGGAGCTTCTGCATCAATGCCGAACTGTACACACAACAACCACAGGGTAGCATCTGCAGACGAATTACAGGTTTGAATGTTTTAATTAAACAATCGTTGATATGTTTCGTATGTATGCACATTCAGACCACCAGCGATAACAATATGTGCTACCTTTTTCTCACCTACGCGTATAACGCTGCAATCCAGAGATACCGATCTGGTATTCTCCACCTTTCTTTCGTCCACCAATGCTCTCCCACGATTTTTCTCGACAACCTTGTTTTATATAGTGCTTCCGAAAGAAAACTCAAACCTCACAATGGCAGAACTCGTTTGCCGCACTGAAGAAGCGCGTCAAATAGCACGATTAGGCACCACCTCCAATTCAAACCTGCAGCCAACGCCGGAGCCGAAGATCAGAGCCATCGCGTGGTCTCACTGCCACTGGATATCTCGTCTTGGTTTGGACACTGACTCGACGCTTAGGCAAGTGCACCAAGCTTCTTCACCACTTGCATCGGGCCTTTCAGCTTCACTCAGACGGTTATAGCGGCTCCAGCATATCGAACTGACGCTCCACGCACCAACCGTTGACCTGCTGCCGAACTTCCAGCGACACCGCCCACATGTCACCCGCATGAAACCCTACCATTCACTTCGTAACACGCCCTACTCTGCACTTGCGGTTGGGACGGCCAGTCACCACACCAGGGGGGAGTGGTGGGGGGGAGGTGTAAGGCCGAGTACAATACGACAACGAGCATTTTCAGGGGGCCGCTGGTGGGTGAGGCTCAGCACAGGCGAGAGCTGGAGTGGGGAGTTCGATTGAAAGACCGATGGTGAAACGGACCGCCTCATTCCCTTGCACTTGATTTCCACCGTAAGAATATATGGATATAATAAGAAAAACAGAATATTGGGCGAAAAAAAAAATTAAGCTTTTTGTACGTCTGGCAACCGGGACGAGATAGCTGTTCGTAAGGTGGAAAGATGGAGAGTTTTCTCTTTATTTATCGGAGAACGAGGATGTTTTGCTCGCGCGCTCTACTCGTAGTTCTCGCTAGAGTCTCCTGAATATTCCCAGAGTACCAAATTCCATTCGGTCCGCTTAACGGAAGTCCCCGTTGAATCCTAGTTCTGATTTTTTTGGTTTAATCCATGAGAGAAGTTCTTCCGGGCGGCCAATCGTGGAGTGACGTACCCGCCACGGATACGGTGGATATGTGCTGCTGTAACAATTACGGTGCTGGGATACGCCATGCGCTTTCTTGGCTTCCTGGTAAGATTATTTGGAGCGGCGGAGGATTACATTTCCTTTTTTTGTCAGGTCGCCCAAAAGCCAGCTTTAGCTTATAATGAAGACACATCGTTCTTCCCAGCAGAAGAAAGAGCATTTCCGTTTTCAGCAGTCATGCGGTCATCGAACCGCCAGGAAACTCCAACCGCTGGTAGTAGCGGTGGCGGCGGCATGGAGCGCACGTCTGGACGGCGGCCTGGTGCCCGATTTGGTGAGTGTTACGATTACTCTTGCTATCGTGGGGAAGCTTAACTGGATGAAATTAGTGGAAGTGTGAGGTTTGACATTTTAAAGACTGGGCGGTCATGAATATCATGTCGCTAACGAAACCCGAGCTCTGTTATCCAGGCCTCGGGATGACCCAGGGCATAACCGTCCGTAAGTCTGCGACATGCGCAAGAAGGAAATTGTTGGCGCAATATACAAATTCGCGGCGGCGAGTCGACGAAAATAGGGGGAATGCTGGAAAGCGGTACTCGATGTTCCAGTAGAGCGTGAAGTTGGACTTAAAGTTAAGGAAGTTACATCTGCACAACGTGAAGAGTATGTGCCACACGCCGCGAAGACTTTAAAATGCGCTGTTTCATGCAGTCATTTTTGTTGGTAAAAACACCGGCTTGTACCTTGTGAAATTCGAAAGGCATGTACAAACGCAGGGTTTGGGAAGGATACTTGGTCGCAAAGGCTCCCTGGCGGTGCTCCCAAAGGAGGCGGCAGACGTAATCACACGAATGATTGTCGAAGAGGCGCGTGACTACGACAAGGTGAGACTTCAGCCTGCAACGATATGGTTTGTCCATGGAAGCCTTGGAAACTGCACGGTTTCGTAAATCAAGGCGTCAGCAAAAGAGAATCATACTCCGAGTTTGCGTTCAAGGTCATCATCTTTCTGAAGGAATGGCTCAAAAGTGCGACCGTGTATGATGATAAACAGAGTGTTTTTAGCTGAATTCATTTGAACAGTTTTGCGGAACTCTTCGGAACCGTTGTCTTTGTGGATTCAAGATAAGCCAAATAAAACTACTTTTCAAATGGTAGCTAATCCAGGTGACGAGAACTGCTCCCGTAGGGTGGATAGTTCGGAAATCTGCTGCAAAGAGAAACCTTCGGGACCGTACAGAAAGTTTGAAGAAGTCTCAAGTGAAACAAACTTGCGAACCCGTCCGTGAGGGCAGCGCACCCCAATACGGCAAAGAAAGAGAACAAAAGTTCAAAGTTCCAAGAAAAACAGCCTTTAATTTGCTATTATGGCCAGCAGCCAGGACATATCACCGCGGGCTGCCGGCGGGCAAGTGTGTCTATTAGTCTGCTAACAGAAGTGAGTGACTTGATTCTGCCTTACGCATACGATATGACTGTGAACGGCGTCAGCTGCAAGGTGTTGAAAGACACGGGTGCAACTTTTGATGTCCTTCACCCGTCTTTCGTTCAGCCAGACCATTTCACAGGTGCATGTGTACTGGGTACGGCAGGCACTCGAACCAGACACAAAGTGCTTGCCGGTAGGAAAAGCCCAAGTGGAAGGCACATTCGGCAAGTTCCAGACGGAAGCTGTCAACTCCGACAAGCTCCTTCAGAAAATTCTTTACATTTTTTCCAAGAAGTCAATGCGGGAACTAAAAAGATGCAGGGATGGACCTTGACGTAAAGCCCGTCATGGTGATAACAAGGGCGCCATGAAGCGAATGCAGGAAGCTACCATGATGGAGGCTGTCAAGGTATCGGAAGAAAATGACGCGAGCGAGACGGTCATCGCCGTTCCGTCCGTGTGTGAACCAGAACTCGTCGATGACACCCCAACTTATCAATCAAATCAGGGGCTGATAAGCCCAGTCAGCGAAAACTTTCAGTTTTGGTGAAGGTTGATAAACACACGCTAAGGAAAGGAACAAGCAGAAGATACGTCACTGCAATCGTGCAGGAAAAAATGTGATGTAAACGCAAAGGAAGCATTTCTTTTGTTATGAAGTACGGTCTTTTGTATCGAATATTCAAGAACAAGCAAGGCCGTTCTTTCAGAACAGCTGGTAGTGCCGCAGAAGTGTCGTACAGCACTTTTGGGTTTGGTTCACAGTGTCACTTGGGCTGTTCATTTAGGAATATACAAAACCAAGAACAGGTTGCTAAACGACTACTACTGGCTGATGTGCTTCAAAGATTTGAAGATCTGGTTACGCTCATCCAATGTTTGCCAAACGAACGGGTCAACCAAATGAGAAGGTCAAGGCACCTTTGGTTTAGGTACCCATAATTGGTGAACCTTTCTGTAAATTGGTGGTAGACATTGTTGGCCCGTTACCACTAACTGCAGCAGGAAAGAAGTACCTGCTGACGCGACTTTGTCCCACAACAAAGTTCCCGGAAACCATCGTTTTACCCGAGCTAAGCTCTAAAACAGTAATTAACGCGCTTCTCGGCATTTTTGCGAGAGTTTAATTTCCAAGCGAAGTCCAATGTGATCATGGTTCAGTCTTTACCAGTGGGCTGACCGCAATCTTCCTAGAGACACGTGGCATAGCCATCCACCACAGCTCCGTGTACCATCCGCAGAGCAATTCAGTGGAGATTTTTCACTCGTTAATAAAGCGCATCTTGCGGGCGCTTTGCTCCGAAAAGAAAGTGGATAGGGACAGAGCTGTTCCGGAATGCTCTTTTGCATTGCGCTCTGTCAGTCACGAGGCCACTGGTTTTACTCGAGCGGAATTGGTTTACGGACGCGCAATAAGATCTCCGTTAACCTTGTTGAAAGAGAAGTGGGAAGAGAAATTCGTCGATAGAACGGTCGTCGAGTATGTGCTCACCCTGTTGAAGCGCTTGCGCGAATCGCAGGAATTGGTCGAACTGAACATGAAACAAGCCCAGCAGCGTGCGAAAAAGTGCCATGACAGGAAATCTCTAAAGCGAACGTTTAAAGAAAGTGGGAAAGTACTTATTCTCAAGACCTCAAAAGCAAATAAGCTGGAAGTAGCATGAAATTGTCCGGTGGTGGTGGAACAAAAATATTTCAGACACTATCTACTTGGTGACGTCTCCTGGTAAACGGAATGAGGTGATAATCTATCACTGTAATTGAATGAAGCCTCTGCTGGAACACACCAACGTCGTTAGTATCGCACTAAGTAAACCAGAAGAAGTTGATAAACCAATCTCATTATTGCCATCCCCGTGCTCGTTTCCTTCTACAGAAGAGATATTAAAGTGGGTAACTTAAGGTGCACGGTTGAATGAACAGCAAAAGAAAGAACTCAAAGAGGTGCTTACATTTCAAAACGAGCGTGTTTTTAATAGATACAAAACTAGAAAGTATAAAACAGCGTTGAGTGTACGAGTGTAGCACCTCAAACAGGTGCTACACTCGTTTAGGGGCCTGGTTGAGCCCGCGCCCAGGTAAAACAAAACCTGTTACAACATTGCATCGACTTCACCTCTGATCAACCTTTCCGAACACGAGTGCGCAGAATTTCACCCTGTCATGAAAACTGTTAGATTAATCCGCCCAAAACATGCTGGACGTGGAGATAATTGAGCCATGGGAAAGGGATTACATCTCTCCGATGTTTCATTGCCGAGAGTGCCGGTAAAAGCCGCGACCATGCATAGACTACTGCAAACTTAACGCGATAATTGAGACAAAGTGTTTCCCATCCCGAATGTTGAGGCACTCCTTAAAAAAGTGTAGTCGGAGCGGTACGTATCAACACTATTCCTCGTACGGGGCTGTAGGCAAGTGCCTCTCACGGAGAGCGCGAGGAGGCAGACAGCTTTCATTGTCCTCTCTCGGAACGTTCCGCCCGCTTGTCATTTCTTTTGGGTGTAAAAAAGCGCCCTTTGTTTTTACCAAGCTAATGAGCGAAGTGCTCAAGGCTGTCGACTCTGTCGCAGTTCTCTTCCTAAATGACGTTCCTATTTTTTCAAGTAACTAGGAGCAGCACTTGCAACACGTACAGGAAGTATTCGCTAGAATACAGAAAGGAGGAATAACTCTGAAAATGGCCAAAATTGGGTCAGTGGGGATATTTATACAGTGTGTAGTTGGTCAGCCATTAAAGTGTGCGACGAGTCACTCGCTGTAGATGAGCAATTTAGCCAGTGCGGTACAACCGCTAGCCTGAGGTCTTTAACGTGCACCACGCAGTAGTGATACACGACCGCACGCCGGTACGATGCTCATCCAGATCGAAACGTGCAGGGGTGAGGCTCGAACGCAGGATCCCTGGGTTCTGCAGCGCGAGCTTTCGCTCCACGCGCGTCGAGCTGGGTGTGCGCTTTAGCCCACTCGGCCACCGATCCCCCCTGAAAATGGCCAATTGTCATCCTCGCCAATGCAGGAGCTCAGTATCTTGGCCCCGTTGTGGGCTAAGAGAAGCGAAGCCCGTCCGAAATAAAACTTATGGTCATAAAATATTTTCCCTTCACCGAAAACAAAAACGGATATACGTTATTTCATCGGTTTAGCCGATTACTACCAAAATTGCATTCATAATTTTGCGCATGTCGCTGGTCTACTTACAGACACTCATCGCAAGGCAGAGCCGAGTGTCGTGCGCTAGACCGAGGAACGTAAGAACGCCTTTCTCAGGATCAAGGAGCTTTTAGCGTGCGATCCTGTGCTCGTTTCACCAGAATACAAGCACACCTTTATAGTGCAGTGTGACGCGAGCAACCGTGGTTTGGGCGTAGTCCTCAATCAGGTAAACAAGGACGAGGAACATTCTGTTGTATACGCCAGCAGAAAACTTACAACGCGCGAACAGGCATGCAGCACAGTAGAAAAAGTGTGTGCTTCTAAGGTATTGGCTATCAAAAAACGCTAGTGGTTACTGAAATGATCTTCATTTATTTCGAGACTGACCACGGCCCCTACATGTGGCTTAATCAGGTGTAAAAAAAAACGGTCGTTTTATGAGGTGGAGCCTGGCACTCCAACAATTTACTTTTATGGTGCGGCCCAAGGAGGGCAAAAATCACGCCAATTCCGTTTGCCTGAGCCGCATTTCTTAGTAGTCGCTCTAGTTCTGCGAGAAAGTACCCAGAGAAAAACGTTTTTCTGTAAATTTTTCGTTGGCGCTTTTCCGATATTTAGCCTTATGACTGCACTTATTTTTCGAGAAACTGCGTTGCATTATTTCGCTCCTAATAATTTCGAGGGGTCTGGCTCTCTGATTTGTGGCACCGGATTGCTTACGGCGTCGTTTCTGACGCTCGTCCTTCAGAAGCCCCTCGGCTTGCTGCAATTGTGCCCGAGCTGCAGTCTGCTCAAATATCGAAGTCCTTTCCGGTTGCCTTCTTCGTGCAACCCCCTGTCCTGCCACTAAGAAGCTTCAGAAGCACAGCGGCGTCTTGCGCTTCAGCACTCTGGCCCGAGAACAGAGTGGCGTCCTTCCGAGCTTCAGGACCCAGGCCCTAGAGACCCTTCCGAGACCTGGAACTTTGGCCTTCTAGCACTGCGCCCTTGACCACAACTCAAGCGTACTTCTATGAAGTCGTCGTCTACCGAGGCATTCTAGCGTGCTACATGCCTGTCTCCCTACTCCTCCAGGATGCACGGACTACGTCGAAGTCAAATGGCCGCAACTCGGCTCTCGCCGTTTGGATGTTTTGACAGCTCCTACGTCTACAGTTACTCAAGAGGTGTCCAGCCTGTTGACCAACTTTCGAACTGGGTTGCATTGGTCGAGCTGTAACAATTTCGGTGCTGGGCTACGCTATACGTCTTCTTGGTTTCCTGATAAGATTATTTGGAGCGGCGGGGGATTGCATTTTTTTCTTTTGTCAGGTCCTCAAAAAGCCAGCTTGCTTTTATAATAAAGGCTTATCGTTCTTCCAGCCGAAGAGAGAGTCCGTGTGTTCCCTTGGGCAGCCATTTTATCGTCGAACCGCCGGTAACGTAACAAGGCGGGGAGGAGCTCTGGCATCAACGAGGGACGACCGAACGGTAGGTGGGCTAATTTTGTCTAGATGTTTTGTTTAATATTAAGTGCCGCTAATCTAGTTCGCCGAAGAAACTGCCGCCTCGTTTGTTCGCTCCGGTTACGCTGGTGCTGTGGTTCTAAATTATTTGCCTGTTACGTAAAGCCTAACACTGGGATGTGTTTTTAGGCGAGAGAGAAAGAAGAAAGCGAGAAGCAAATCGTTCACCACTCGGAACCAAGAAAATAACCTTAATAAAATAATATGTTTGCAAATCTCCATAATGCAAAACTAGACAGCAGCGCTTCGAGAGAAGAAGAGGAGGGTGCGTAGGGAAGGGTATGTCCCTCCTCCTCCATACTCTTCCCTCCTCCTCTCTTCCGCCCCCTCCTCTTCGCTCCTGAAGGTATTTTTTCTGCTAAATAAGGCAGGAAAGTGATTTAGTGTTGATATCACGTGGCGACGATTGCATCGTTAACTTTTGCGGAAAATTTTCACCACTATATTGGTCGGAAACATTTCACCCCTAAACTTGGGTGAGCGTCCCATAACGCAGCGCGAGCAGCTACGCCGACGCCAATGGCGACGCCGCTCAACCCGGAAAACGGTGCGCTCAAAAAGAATTCAGTCTCGCTACAGGCCAGGAACGCGTATTGAGGCTTTCACACGAGAACGAATGCCTCACTGCGGGCCCTGTCTCGACCGCACAGTGCACTGCCATGTTCGAGATCGAGCGGCTACTGCGCCGCGACATGGTTCTGCAGCGAAACTTCGGAGTTTGGGAACTCTGGGAAGATTCAGTAACTCTAGCTCTGCCTCACGTGAATTTTGTGTTTTTGATTTTGCATTTTCGATCTCGCTCTACTTCTTACTTGATCATTCAGGATGTGGATCTCATCTTTCAATGCTGGTTTCTGCACATACATGCACGGTCAGCGAGAAATAAGAAGATTCACCTATAAAGTATGTTTGGTCATTCTTTAAATCATCTTAATGTGATCATGTCTACTGTAACCTGGCATTCTGGTGAAGGGGACGCTTTTATTTTGCTAGTACGTACAATACTCATTGTGTGAGTCGCACTACTAGTAATGAAAAATGTGTGTGTACGCTAATTAAAGAAATAATGAATTGTCAAACTGTTATCTCGTTTTTTCGCTCTAACTAGTCATTATGGTTACGGAAAATATGTTTTTTACCACCCACTTCATGGCAAAGTTTCTAATATCCTTGCTTTCTTTGACAAGCTTTTGGGGTGTTTTGTAATAACTTTACCGTGCTTATTGGAGGTGATTTTAACATTAACATTTTATTAATAACAAAGCCTAAAAATGATTCAGATGTAATACTAGCAACATATCACTGTGTCACTGTAATAAAAAAACTAGAATCACAGAGCATGCCTTAACTTTATATATCTTTATCATATATTTTGACAAGACTTGTCTAATGAGCGCAATTTTTTTTAATTATCATGCAAGCAACCACCTGCCAATATTTTAATGCATAAGAGGTAACTGTTTTCATAAAAAATTTCGAATTTTTTGCAACAATTTTAAAACATTGCATTTGATAGCCTAAAACGTTTTAATGAGTAAGTGGGCAAAAACAAACTGGGGCGATATGTTAATCAAAAACAAGCACTCGATGCCACGCACAATATTGTTTGAACAAATAAACAAAACTGTATGGAAGCAATTTTGCATATCATGAGCGTTCAAAACGTAGATAATGTTTAGGGAGCGCTTGATTTACCTCACACCTTTCTAGCACAGAATTAATATTAAAAATCGACTTTTCCTTAAATGTATTAAAACATTAAATAAAACTGATCTATACGAATCTATATTTTAAACAAATAAACTTATGATGTAATTTCATAACGCAAGGGCGTGCAATTACCGTTGGAACCTGGGCAGAACAAGTGGACGTATTGACGTCATGTAAAAAAAAAGTTTAAACTGTATGGACGTGACCGGTCCCCAAATTGTTGTGGAAGAGCTTGTTGTTAATGGCAGTGAACTAAATTACTGCATTGTCTAATGCCTTTAACTTGATTATTTCGTTAATTCAGCGACTAGTGCACATGAAAAGAGGCTTGCTCCTTTGTAAAAAATATAAATCACAATTTCATTTTTTGGATCCAGGTATTGTTACCGACGTGTTTTCATATTAATGAATTTAAAGTACACTACATGTAGAGGTCCGGATGATATTCAAAGTAAACCAGTAAAATATGTTCTAAAATTATAACACCTTATATAACCCATAATTGTTTATTTGTTCATATAAACGGTAACATATTCTTTGCGTATCCATGTACCTAAGGTGTCTGTATTGCATAAGAAATATATAAATCACAATAATTGCTATAGACCCGCATGAATATTACCAGTTTTTCGAAGGGACTCCAAAATGTATTCATACTTGCTCACCTAATTTGTCTTTATAAACACAACATAAATAAAAAGTAGACATTGAATTAAGAAAGCTAAAAGTACACTAAACATGCCTTAGTTAAAGATTACAAATTTCATTAAAAAAATCTCGAAAAACAAAAAATAATACTTGGCATTTATTAATACTTTACTTAGGATATTGACTTTTTAAATCATGAATTGATATTGTAAAATTTGGAACGTTAAGAAATGCGTGAACAAGCATTATTTGTCAGAAGGGAAAAAGTGCAGTCGCGCTGTTTAAATGGCAAAGTGAAAACTTTGAGAAACGGGGAAATGAAAAAACAAAAAGACACCACAATTTCTCAAACGCAGCTGAGTTTATTCACACGGAAACGCCAATAATTGCACTTTCAGACAGAAAGAATTGAAAGAGGGACTATAATGTACAAACCTCTACTTAACGCGACCAAGAGTTGGACCGGCTAAGCCTCTCCCAAGCACCTTAGGCACCTGGTGCTGAAGCACACTATAAAAAAATGAACTGGAAAACAAGCCTGAGGTCACCTGACAAGAAACCCAGGAAAGCCAATTAAAATGTAAACCTTCAAATGAAATTCTAGACCAAACCAGCTTAAACCATCTCTCGCACCCCTCCAACCCACACTTAATCGCAATGACAAGAACTTCTTCATTCTATCACTTGGAACCAGAGACAATTGACTCATTCAGTTGGCGTGGTTTATTATGCAAAGTTTTTTTTATATATTCGCTTAAACCCATTTTTATTGTTACACCGGATTGGAGGCCCCTTTACAAAGAAAGGAAACACGAATGACAGGAGCCAATTTGTTTTGCCAGTTCAAACTTTTTGAGTCATTTCTAACATTTGTTTGTGTTATGTAAGACGGTCATTCACACACGCACTGTCTGTCCTACACAACACAACCCGCAGTTTAAAGCACCTATAAACCACTTGCGTGAAACAATTCACTGAAGAATCCTTGTGCTTCTTGCCACATCAACTCTCAGGCTCTAATGGAAAAGGTGTCAGTTTACTAAACTTGAAGCCCGTTTGAAAAACTCAACCTCACGTTAAATTTCGCACCTAAAGTTTTCAAACCAAGTGAGAAAACTTGAAAGTAAAACCATAGCAATTTTTTTGTCCTGTTTACTTATCTTCCAAAGGCCCACCAGTTGTCCCAACATGTTCGAAACAACGAACCCAAAGTTGTAACCAGCAGGTTTTAGATGTTGGATTCGACGACAAAGGACACTTGCAACAATATGAAAATATGACTTCTTCAATGCTTTTTCGAATAATGATTTTACTACTTCTTTTTTCTAGTTTGGAATGAGTACTGCATGCAAGCAGCACAGTCTTTGCCACTTGTGTTTCATTAGACTAGCAAAGCCCATCCTCAGTTATCAACTTCAGATCCAAACACTGCAACTTTCCATTGTTAACAAAAACCGATGTTAATTTCATCAAAGGCGCAGCTTTCAAAAAAGTCCTTGGACCCCTATCGTCATCTGCTTGTTCGAAGCGCAAATCCAAACCTTATTACCAACAAGTTTCTAAACCTCAAAGAGTCAACCAACCCCGTTATCGTTATCTCAAGGGTGTTCAAATAAAACTCCGACAATACTGGAGCCTCAAATTATCCAATCCATGCACCCTTCAGTTGCATCGAAACCTCACTCATTAAACATTACTATCGTGGCTTTCAGATAACGCGTCAGGAGTTCCAGTACCCCCTCAACCGAAATACCTACCCTATATTCAATAGAAACTAGATTAAGCTCCAAAACTCCCTTTCTCTTTCCAACCAAATGCGACTGCCTAAAGAGCAATACAAATCCCTTATATTCAAAGACGCTACCGGGCAACCTCCTGATGTAACGGACAAATTCTCTCCAACTCCTCAAAGTTTGGAATGAACAGCTTGAGTACTTTCTCACAATGCCCATTTTCATTTATTACTACAATAAAAGGGAACCCTACATTGTGATCTTTTACTACTAACTTCACTGCAAATGAAGACCGCGCCACACTCCTGTTTTTGTTTAAAGTTGCGGCTATTTCTTCATCGGCCAAAAACTTACACACTTGACGTTTCGCACGTACCACATCCTCATTATTTTAGAGAAACAGGCTCTGAAGCTGCAGACGCCGCTTACTAATTGAAGGTACCATTTGCGAGCACCCCCAAAAATCCAGCTTTTGTCAGGTTGTAGCAGGGATCGATGACTTATCTGTCAATTCCCCTTCGGTTCTGACACTCAAAACAACATGTCTCCGCTCAACAGGGAGAGACGAATATACCAGATCGTCCATACTACTCAGGGACTCATTTACAAAAAGGTTATGTCATTTTGAGGTCAAAAGTCTGCTGCCAATTCAATACACACATGAGGACAAATCGAAACGCGTGAGGATTTCACGGAAGTTTGGATATCCCTCAAAAATAGCTTGTGACTCTTTTAACACAAAAACTCCTCCCGGATTAAAATTCTGATCACACAAAAACTTATTCCGCTGACATTACGTTGCAGCTGTCCCTTGCTTCTGTCTTGCTTCCTTAGGACCTCTACTTTCTCGGAGGCCCACAGTGACGGGAAGTTCGAGATCCGCAAAGAGTACCAGCTTATGAACAATACAGAGTTTCAAAATCCATCACACAACACCCTTTTCAACATTACATCAGCAATCCCATAAAGCTCAACAAGCTGTTGACTTGCCCCATCCGTGTAGGACCCGAGATCCCATATCCGTGACGCAAAGGGATTTTCCATAGTCAGGTACCATAAGAGCCTACGCTTCAAGGTAGCAAACAACATGTGTGTTTTAGTAATTTTAATTGCACCATTAAACCGGTGTTACGGGTGTACATTCGGGCAGTATGTATGAACCTTCCTTTTGATGATTAAGTCAACAATATTTTAAACTCTGACCACGCCATAGCTTGGTTTATACGCAGACGTCACAATACTTCTTTTGTAGCTGACGTGCCAGCTCGATATAAACACCTACATGACAGAATTGGCCGGATTAAGCTGACTTGTTTCTGAATATGAATTTCGTAATCCCAAATAGTTGAAGGCGTAGCCAGTTGTCGGCAACATCCTGTAAAATAAATGTTGTCGTATAGATTACACAAACTGCTTAATACATTTACACTGGAATGAGGTTACTTCTGATAAAATAACAGAAAAAATTGCGTATATGATGTGTCAGATTTATTTTGGTCAAATAATGTAAAATAAGGTACCCAAAGAGCCTACCTTTGAAACCGCAAACAATATGTGTTGTAATAAGTTTAATTCCTCCATAAAACCAGTGTTTACGCGCGTAAATTCATGCAGAATATTTGAACTTTTAATGCTTAGAGTCAGCAATATATTAAACATTGACCACACCATAACTTGGTTTATATGCAGACAATACAATACTCATTTTGTAGCTGATGTAGCAGCTCAATATCAATACCTACATGACAGGAATGGCCGGTTTAAACCAAGCTCCTAGGCGCCCGTTTCCGGCTTGAGCGGCATCGGCGTCGCCATCGCCGTCGCCGTCGCCGTCGGCGTCACCGCTGGCGTAACCGCAAGGTCATTCCCAGGTCACGAGACCCTCAAGGTCATCCCAAGGTCACTGACCCCCAAGGCCACGTGACCTCCAAGGTCATGTACTCCTACGTCACGTGACCCTCTAGGACACGTGGCCCCCAAGTCACGTGACTCCCAGCCACGTGACCACCCGAGGTCACGTGACCCCCCCCCCCGAGGTGACGTGAGTCCCGGCCACGTGACTCCCTCCGAGGTCACGTGACCCCCGAGGTCACGTGGCCCCCAGGCCACGTGACCCCCCCTGCGTGCCTTCCCCCTCCTAAAAGAGCTGGGCTCTAATTCGGCGTTGCAGGGAGTTGTAAACGGCTTTCATTTTTTAATATGAATTTCGTAATTCCGAATAGTGGAACTGAACCAGTTGTCGCTTCTATCTTGTAAAATAAATGTTATCGTATAGATTACCCAAACTGCTTAATACGTTTACATTCGAATCATGTTATCTTAGATAAAACATCGATGAACGAATTACGTCATTTGATGTGTCAGATTTATTTTGTATAAGAATGTTTTCAGTTCTTTGTCTTGCTTATTCGCAGCTGTAGAATGCCGATGGACGACGAGAACTTGTCAAGCAGCTTTGTGTGGCGTCTTTCCTCAGTCTCCGCTAATGAAAATTAGATATAAAGATTATTCTCATTATTATGAAAAACGTAATGAAAAGGAAAACTTTGCTCAAATTCAAAGATTTTAGGATAGTGTTGCTATTTTTCATTTTAAAGCCCTAAAAATGCACATCATTTGCTTCGTGAAAAAAAATGTGATAAATATTCTTAATATTGCTCTAAATATGCGCAGAACTTTAAACCTAAATTTCGGCTGCTCCCAGCAACACTGGTTTCGGCCTGCCAAAAAATAGCTGCGTTCGATTTACTCGCGCCTCGTGTACCTGTGAAGAAAAATGCAGGTCAGTGTACTTCCGGTATGTGCATTCAGATACGATCGGAAGCACACCGCCCTACACTTTTCAGGCAACGATGGAGGATTTGCAAGATAATCAAACGCAGCTCATGCCTGCAGCGTCATACGAGATTTCACGTGATGAACTACGCAATGACGGGCGAGATTGGGGCGGCCGGAGGGCTACTGTTGGGGCGAACGTGTGCCAGGAGCAAGTCTCGTCCCCACCATGGGTTTGACCACATTTTGAGGTATAAGAAATTTTACGACGTCTGCACAACTGCGGCATCAGTGTGCGCACGTACTTTGAACGAAACTCCTGAGAGACAAAAATCAGGAAACGGGGAGCCAGCGATGACGGCTGTGAGGCGGAAGACGGCAGTAACTGCGAGATGGCCGTACGGCTACCAAGAAGCGCGCTGCAGAGGCGCGATACCCCAATCACGTGGACACCGCTGAGCGCTGAGAGAAAATGTTGCTGGCGACACGCGTTACGCTTCCTCCGCAGAACAAAACACGAAAAAAGGCAATGGTGATGACGTCTAGCTCGATGTTGACTACGCTGTTACCGTAGCCTTGACAGCACTCTTGGTTGCGCCAGAATTCGTCCGCTAGGGTCAAGCGAATTCGGCTGCTCGGCGCCTTGAAAAATTTGCCGGACAGGCTAATAAACATTTCAACAGAACAAACCTACAATTTTTAAAATGCTGCCCTTACCAATGCGCTCGTTAAGCATTCAGGAGGATGTACTCTGTAAGTACAACAGATCAATGTTCATGCAGCTTTAGCATACGAAAAACTCTCATGTAAGCTCCGTAATTATGCGAACCATCATTCAGGTATGGGGATTTTGTTATTAAGAAGGCACATTAAGTGGAGGGCAGTGTATTTGTATCCGGGCTATTATCACTGAAAGTTGAACCGCTGAAGAGAATATGAATACAGAAGTTGTCTCAAATCATGATGTCTATCATTCTAGATGACGCCACAGCTCTGACTTGACCAATTACACTTTGGAACCCCTTCCAATATGACATGCCTTGTTGCGATGTCCCGTACATCTCTTTTGCGTATAAAAGAATGTACCTTCCGCTTGGCGTTTTTTTTACAGTGTGTCAGCACATTGTTTCCATGGAGAAGTTTGAGAGGACGTCAGACTGGCGTTCGCATATAATTGAGCAGACAATCATTGTGAACGTGCCGTGGGCATCAATTGCTCGCTTCATTGTCCCAGAATGCTGTCTTTGAGCTGAGCACCATTCAAAAAGAGGTCTTGGTCTGGGTCACTTTCAGAGTTCGGAAGACGACGACCAGCTTAGGTGAGGCTTTTCTTTCAAACTTTCAATATTTTACCCGGATCCTGTGGTGGAATAATATTTTGGTCTCCATTAAAGCTTATGTTTACCACTAACGAACTGCTAGACGCTATCGCTGACATGACAAGACGCGGTCGGTAAAAAAAATCACCCATGGATAAAGCATGCGTGCCGTTAGATAATACGGCAACTATTAAAAGTAAATTCCAACGGTAATTTATACGGAAACTACGCCTCACTGAGTGACTCCGGGGATGTACTAGCACCAGGTAGATATTCTTGTTCCAAAGATGTGCTGAGAAGCGAAAATTTCTTCATAAATATTTGCCTAAAATATATATATTTGCCCCAGGTTTGATTAATTCTGTGAATCTCAATTTTTTGATGATAATAGTTAACAAGTTCGACTACTAAATTGTATCTGTATTTTGTGGAGGAGCAGTTGTAACCCTCTTGAGCTGTTGCATTTACTTTTCCTGTCAATTAAGTACTTGGAAACGTTCTGGTCGGACCGAAGTGATAAAAAAACCGATAGCTGGATGACGGGGCTCTGCAGCGGTGACAACGGCTGTCGTTGGATGCTGAACGTGGCGGCGACTAGCATGTGGTAGACTAGTTTGTACCCCGATGGCCGCGACTACGATTGTCGTAGCCATCCTGGTCAAGATCGAACAGAAGCAGTTGGTCGTGAGACGTACACGGTGTGTGTAGTTTAGCACTGGCGGCGAAGACAATGTCGCGACACCTGGGCCTTTCATTCCGTAATATGGCTGCAGAGTCGGCGCTGTGACAGCGTCTGTAAATATGCGGCTGTTTTTACAGGTTAGTAACAACCACTAAACTAAATCCTTTGATCTAACTATGTGTGTATTGTTGTGCTGTCACACCCAGGAATGGGCTGTACCTTGTTGTGTGACTGTTGTACCATAACCACTATTTTAGGACATGCGGACATAAAACTCAACTCTGGCCTCAACACAAGATTAGAAAAACCCAAGAAGAACAGGGATTCGGCGTGACAACGGACAGGCTCGAGGAGATGTTATTGGACAAGCGTCGGGTGATTGTGTAGGCCCAGTGCTGGTTCTGATGCATCATACAAAACCCGGCCAGATGCTCATTGGCGACTCCGGGCCAACGGCGGCTCTAAGCTTTGGCCCAGCAGCGACTAAAACACACTAGCTGGTAACGCGCCACCTCCGGTTGCCGATTCCAGGCCTCTGGCAGCTCCCATCTCCGGCCCAACGAAGATTCAGACGAATTATCTGGCACGGGCTGCCACTTTCGGGCCTAGAATGGCTCGTAGCTCAAAGCCAACTTTGGCTATCCATTTCGGGTCGACAACACCTTCCAGTGACGGCCTGGTGATGGCCTCGTAGTATTAGCCGGTATCGGATCGGCATCAACTGCCATTTCTGGATCAAGGGCGGTTTGAAACACCCAAACATTTGCCTTTGTACTAAATAAGAAGTGACTAAACTCACTTACAGTCAGTAATATATTACTAAAACTTTAAACACACCTAGCTATTGCATTTTACGAAATAATAACCTTCTATATTTTGACCTAGTATCCTCACAGCTCAGTGATGTGGATTGGTTAGTAGTACTTTGCATTGCTAGGAGTCTCACTCGTACTGTACTTGACCAAATTTCACCCCTCAGCTACAGAAATGTTAATGAAGGCATTTAAGCTAATTAGTACTAAAATATTATAATCCATTATTGCTTGCACTTGAATTGTAGGTTCTGTAGACTCCTTTTATTTTTTCACTAACCCAGAATTTTGTGAAATTCCGGTGTTGTGAAACGCGAGAATTTGTCCCAGGAGTTTAATATACAAATGTGATCATTACACGGAAATGCTGAGCTTTAAAGAATTTGCCATTATATAACTTTATGCTGTCGTATGCTGCTATTCTTGTGCATACTTTGAAAATCATGACGTGTAAACTGCAGTCAATTCAGTTTATTAAACTTTTTTTATGTAATGCAACTACATATAGTGCCCAAGTTAATCGAAGCTTACAGTTAATCGAAGCGTAAAGTACTAACCAGTCTATAAAACACTGGTTAATATTTAATAAAAATATTTGTAACCTCTCCCTAATAATACGGCAAATTCTGTAGCGTCTAAAACGTGTATTACATCTACGGAACAATATATTTCGGAGGCACCTCACGCAAATATTTGACAAACATCGAAGTCCAACCGAGCACAAATAAAATAATACAACAATACCAGGTTTGCGGTACAACTGAAGTAAACAAGAATAATCGATAATGTGCTTGGTACAATTTCTTGTTTCTTTCGCAAAAACATTTTCTCCGTTTCCTAAGATCAATTTGCGAGGAAAGGTCGATTTGTACTTGCTTGGACGTTTATCATAATTTTGTGTATTCTGCTATCGATATCAAGTAACTAGCAATCAAAACAACAGCTTTATTTTAGGATAGTTTATATTTGTAATAAAGAAAAGTTTTGTATTTTCCGGGTATTTTTACATTATGCTATTGTAGCGAATTGATTTGTATTGTTGAGAGTGGGAGCACAGCGGTGAGTACCTTAGAAAAAATCGACGTGAAGATAAGCTTAAAACGAAAACGCGAAAGCCTGCTACAAAGATGGCCGTTAAGTGCAGTCATTAGCTTTAATTATGTATGTGGTAACTAAAATGAGCAGAATAACATATCCCGCTCAAAAGTAGCCTTGCCTAATTGCGTTTTTTTTTGTCGTGCACATGAACGGAGATTTTAAAGTAAATTTTATACTCTTTATTGGTTTACCGCAAGCAGGTCCTAGAACTGGCTAATGACCTTAGCTTTCTCCATTGACTCAATGCTTTTTATGTAGCCAATTACTGCTCCCTAGCACTTTCGTATTTTGTGTGCTCCAGACGATGGGTCGATTGTATGCATTTGAGAAACACTAGTATCATTCACCACTAAATTACTACTCAGCGCCTCAGAAGTAAACAGTAGCTTCAATTTTTGTTTCATGAGCAGATCATGCTATAAATATATTGTAGAGGCATGTATAGTTTGGTTTATGTCGACTTTGGTCTGTTATTTAGCCGACCATTGCTTAATTCCTTGCACTGTGGTACGGCACAAGCCACTGAAAGCAGGAAGCGCTATTTGCTCTGGTTTTTGGAAGGTTGCAACGGAGTGATGAGCGAGTCAGAGAAAATGAATGTGTGGCTTTCGCACGCAATATTCAAAGGGAGTGATCCGTGACTGGGAGTAATCATGTTTATCCACAGAACCTCACATACACTGGCGCAAATCTCGTTCGGTACAAGAAAGTCGTCTTCTGCAGCGTACAAGGCGGCTATCCGGTGGACTGAGTTTCTGCGCCGCCTTGTAAAAGAAGCGCGGAATACAGAGGGACCGGTCGCTCCGATATGGAGCGCTCAGATTACGTGGTGCTTAGTGACGAGAACGTCGTGATAAAAAGTAAACAATTCCAGCCTAGAGCAAAGCTGAGTAATCCTTTCCCTTAAGTGGTCACTAAGTGTCTTATTGCAAATATTTAAATTCCGAATTCACATTTCTGATGTGCTGTTTCATGTATATTTTGCTTTTTGATGTTGATCAAGCTGCCTTGTTTGAGCCTAGAGAGTTCCATTTTAGACTGTTAACTTCTCTTTCACGAAATGGTTTGGCAAGATGAAGACCTGTTTAATGAAAATCGAGCTGCTGAAATGATCTAGCAAGTTTCTAAATGCCGTCTTTCAGCACAAGGAGCTTTCTGTCTTGAAGCTTGAGCATTTTCAAATAGTACACAGAATTACCCATATTTTTTGTTGAAAGCATTGACATTCCTTGTATATTATTCCTTTGATGCCCAAAACTTTTTTTTAAATACTACAGACCCCAAACCCAGATATGGTTTTGGAATACATGTAATAACGCAATATTGTTCAATAAAAAATATTGTTGAACAATAGTTTTATTACACAAAATAAATTTTCATTTTTTATACTGTTTCAAGGTCACAGGCTAAAACGAAGATATTTGTTGCATATTTTAATGCAATTGAAAATACATGAGGGAAGACCTTTTAACATGCTTAACGCACTAACGTTTATTGAACGTTGTTTAATTGACATGTTCCTCTTCGAGTTTCAAGGAAACGTTTAACTTTGACTGCTCACGGGATTCGATGCTCGCCTTATATCCAGCGTTGGCGCTCTCTTATGCCGTGCACACGTACAGGCTCGTGCCCAGAGATGGCGAACCCGCAATTTAGAAGATGGTGAGCTCACAGTGCAGTGCATAATTATAGAATAGGTAACCCCACTCACAATTGTTTCGTAAAGTTAGGAAAAAAAGTACAACGATGAATTTAAAACTACTTTTATTTGTAACATTTCGGTTCTGATTTCAAATATTTGAGGCGCATCACATTTTGTCCTGTAATTTTTTTCATATGAAAATAGTCCAACTCACTACCGTGCATAATCTCGCATAGACCTTTGGGGTTTTTAGAACACGCAAGGACTGAAACTACAGAACTTTTATTGAAATGTAACTTGTTTTGTTGTATTTTGTTTAGGTTTTACAAACACTTCGTAGTTCGTAGTAAAGCCCACACTCTGCAATAATGTTTGTCGCCGATAAAAGGTTGTTTTCTTTTCGTTCATAAAATCTGCACTCATATTTTTATTTCAGGCATAAATATGCACAGTAGACTGGGCCAAAAAGCCGCACAAAATATGTGACGTGGTCATCCATTGCCTTTATAATTTGTCAGGTGCTGATTGTTGGGCGAGTTGGTATTGTACGTGAGAAAATATGATGGCGCTTTAAGGCAAGGGCAAAGGAAGAAGAGCCACCACAGGCACTACAGGAAACATATCAGCACTTCAACAACCAAACATAAAACACACACAAAATATCATAATAACCCTATTGACATAACTAAACCTGAGATATCCGAAAAAAGAGAAAGACGGACTCGAAAAAAGGACGACACACGCAACGTTTCTGACTGACAAACAAAATCAAAATTCCCATGACCCCACAGCAAAACAAGTTGAATTCGAAGTTGAAAACAAAGACTTTGATGGAAGTTTCTTATAATAAAGCTATAAAAGTGAATTTCGTTTCTGCAGTTCTGCTGCTTTATTGTAAAAGATTGTTACAAATGGTTCGTTGTGCTTCCGCAGCCCATGTATAATCAAAAACTAAGATATAAAGCATTTATAAAAGTAAGAAAAAATGTATTTTCATGCAAGTTTTATTGCTTCACGCATCGAATACATGATTCGCGCGTGACCCGAAATGAAAGAGCATATTATCTAAGAAAGAGAGGAAATATAAAAATATACATATAATTTAGGGCAACTGAATATATATCCTTGCGTGTTGTTACCTCAGAAGTAGTTCCAGACTCTGTAGAGAGACCTCCAGCCATGACTTTTCTCAAGCTTTTGTTCACACTTGCCGCTATTGGATTCTGTGAGTATAATTAATATTAACTTCAGAACCAAATATATTTTATTGATTCTTTCCCAATATGCTGAAAACATAAATGTGTCCCCCGCTTTAATTAACTCAGCTCTGGGTTCAGCCCTCTTAAATTAATCGTGGTAGAACGTAGTATAAGAAATGTATTCTCAGGTAAATAGATTGAGTCAAATATGGCGGTAATGCAGTTTGCGTTTGGCTATTTTACAAGTTACAGACATCCACTTCGATGGTTTAGTATTACTCTAGCTATATTGCTCTCTCTTGTTAATATTGATTATAATTTAATGCCTTACAGTATATACCCGAGGTAGCTCGAGTTAGAAGCAGTTCACAATAAAAAATGAACTCATGATTTAGCAATAATTAAAAGAGCGGTATAAGATTCTTAAGGAATGTTTCGGCAAGTAGCTTGTTTGATTGTTGGGCAAAAGTCATTACATATAAAATAATAATAGTAAAATACCTATGTGGCAAATTCACGTCGAACAAAGTGCGCTGGACGCTCTGTATGACTTGTCATCAATTTTAACAAAGTATTTCTTCAAAAATATATCAAATATAATTTTGATGTTGGCAGGGCAGTTGGAAGACAGTCATATCCTTATTTTACGCTTGTCTCGGCTTGCCTCTGCTTGCATCGGTCCGCCGGGCATGTGAACAGTGGGACGCTTGCCACACAACAATGCGTGGACAATACAATTTGATGGAGTCGACTTTGACACCAGGTAGACTAGCGATGATTGACACACCTTCATGGATCTTGCAAAAATGAATCGTTCAAAGCAAGGGATAGTGCATTTTCAAGAAGAGATCATTGTGGTATTGAAGCTTGAAGTTATTTTTAATACTAACCCACAATAATGTTGTTTGTACGTGTGTCCATCTGTTCGCCTATTCGTTTTTGCATATTCAGCTAAATTTCGAAAGAAAAGTGGCATCACGGGACGTCACCTGCCTTCACGTGAACTATACTCAACGGGAAAATTGACGGTCGGTGACCTATATGTCAACAAGGTCTCCCAGCTAAAATTAGCGAAAAATTCACGTCTTGGTGAGAAAAACAAAATTAATTCCATTTCGCCGCTAACTTAGCAGGAAATTGACATCATGCAAGTTATACACCAATTCAGTTAGCCGAAAAAATAAAAGAGAAAAAATCACGTCTTTTGGCCTAGACACCGCTGCAGTTTCCCTGCTAAATTTAGGAAAGAAAATTGAGGTCACCGTACTTCACGTCAGGCAACCTCAACGACCCTTTTGTTTTCCCGCTAAATTAAGTGGTACAATAAAGCTCACGTGACACTCCCATTCTATTTCCAATTCCGTATAATTCCTTTATTGCACTGGAGGATATTCAGCGTAAATGTCTCTGTCAATTTTAATTGAGACACTCCGTCTCGCTGTGCTGACTCTGCAACTCCGAGACAAATTAAAAAAAAGTTTTATTTGAGTAACCTACACAAACATAAAGGCAATTAAAACAAAATTAAACAAAGAGATGGTATTTTAAATTATTGTTTAAATATTAAACATGCGTTGTGTTCAGCACCTTTTTATACTCCGTTCAACCCTAAGCTGAGATTGCGGTAGATGTCACGTCCTCGTTGGACCAGTCATACGCCTCTATTTCGCGCAATCATCTCTGTCCCGCCCATGACTACGGGCAGAGAGCCGGGTCACCTGGTAAGAGAGGTAGCAGATCGGTCCGGTGAGCACGTAGTTCCTACCCCAGCCGCAGCTTAGAGTGGAAGGAAGTATAGAAGCGTGGGCTTTCTATTGCGTCACAAAATGGCCTACAGAAGCTCAAACTTAATGTTTTGAATATTAGGTGCCTGACTGTGTACACAGAAAACACTGTTAGTGGGCGGATAAGTGGTCGAGTGTGTTAGCGCCCCATTTCGGAGCACAGAGAGCGAAAGCTCGCGCTGCAAAGCAAGATAGTGTTGATGCAGTAACGACCCTTTCCCGTTACGACCGGGACGTGAAACGTACCCTTGTGTGTTTATCTGAACGCTACCATGTTTAACACCTCAGGCTAGCAATGTGACCGCTCTGGCTAAACTTCTCCTCTGCAGCGGAGAGGCCAAGCGCACTCTGCGATTAACTTCAAACAATCCACACACCTACATATCACTATTACCTTGAAAAAAAAAAAAGAATATTACTGACTAGGCGGCTAACGTTACCGCCCAATCGAAAAAGGTTCGCCCGTGTATATCCACTCATCATTTACTCAATAAAATATTGCTTCGAATGGCTGGTTTAACGTATTTTCTTTTCTCTCTGATGCAGGTGGGCCATCTGGCAGGACTCTTGGGTGAGGAATACCACTACAAATGTTTATTCAAGAAAACCTAAAATTATTACGCAGCAATTTAATGCGGTTGTGATCACAAACTCCTCGTCTCGCATATTTAGAAAAATCAACCTCTAACGTAGTCGCATCTGTAAGGTTCTACACTTTTCAAAACCAACACGATTACTTCTGCGGGGGTCATTGCGATCGCTGAGGAGCATTGAGCCCCAGTCACATTGCTCATACAGCGCCACTAATGACACGGTGGGTAGACATGATGACTAAACAATATACTCCCCAGCAATGTTGGAAGCATCTTTGCCTCAAACATGCATGGAACATGTCCGCAGGAATTTCGTTCGACCAATGTGAGAGGTCCATCATACAATGAAGAAACACCCATGAGCCTGGGTTAGGCATCGTTTAAAAGAAAGTGTCATACAGATTCGAACGCTTGTCACCACGAGACGCGTGTATCGAATGCCGCATGCCAACGAGTTCCAGGAAAAACTCGTGAACGCGGCATTCAAACAAGAGAAACTGCGTGACTCGTATTTCCAGATTGTCTTCTGTATTATCCATAACCAGGGTGACCCCATTTTTAGACACTGTCTGAAAACTGTATTTCATAAAATGGGAGGAGAGCATCGTTACTGCGGTTCAAATGTGAAACACGTGGGAGTGAGAATCGCGTCACTCCTACCGCCGAGCGGTGAAACAATAACAACCACCGATAACGCTGTGATGTGGCCGATTGCTGAAGGCCGTAACGGCTACAACGCCTGCCACGGTTGATACGGTTACCCCGCGCATTGACTCGGCGATTACTTCGAATATATATGTTGTTTTCTTCTCCTAGCGCTTAATATATATATTCCTATCGGGACAATATTCTTTTTTGATATTTCAAAGAAATGCGTGGATCTAAAGCGTCGGCCACTGGTTGGTCATGCTCTGTGAGCAAAGCATACCACACGAGCGCTTCGCAAGCATTCGAAGTGTATTCGGATCGAAACACATTCCACATGGGTGCTGTGTCGGTGCTCTCACAAACTCGGAACCAATCACGAACCTCCCGCCTGAAGCGATGAGAACAACTAATGGTTGCTGCGCTACAATCTATGCATCATTTCACAACAATTTGAATGGTATATTCTCATCGCGGCAAACTCTAACATGTTAACATAGCGGCCAGGAGATAAGATCCAATCACAGTGTCTCGAGAAGCGAATGCGTAGACACATTTTTGACTATTTTTGTTTCGCAGTGTAAGTTGTGGGACTTGAATTAGGAGCTATTCACCTCCTTGCGGTTCCTTCGAATGTTGCACGCCTCTTCAAGTCGCACAATTTAATATTTAGTTTTTTTGCCGATTAAGGTTTATTTTGTTTTGACAAAAATACGCGGTCATGGCAAAGGTGCTCTTCGGTGCGTGCTCATCAGGTTGGCATGACCTAAATGAAGGAACAAACACTATCTTGAACTAATGAATATTCACGACGATCAATTAGTCTTTGAATGTAGCGTTGCTCTTAAGAAAGCTAACATTAAAATATCTAGCAATTAAAACAAATCTCAATGTAGCGCACTACATATATTTCTTAGTACGCCGAGTCGAAGTTTCCGTTTTTTGACGACGCATATCAGCATACTTTACATAAACGCATTGCTATATGTTATCACGATGATTGGCCATACAAGGCCTGCGCCCATTTTAGAATTACTAACTCGGCAAAGTTCAGCTTATGAGTGAACCCATTTACTTTATTCAGCATCACTGATGAGGCGTGAGGAGTGGACAAGGTACTTGTAAGCCTCAAAGACTCATGAATTTGATGTTGGAAGAAGGGCACGTGGTTGGTGAAAGGCGTTTGTTTGTTCAGTTTATGAGATCAGTGAGTTTATAAGTTTGATAAAAAGCCTGGGTTCATAACACCAATGAGTTCATGCCTTAGAGTTGAGTGAGCTCATGTGTTCGGTGAGTACACTCAGTCGGCTGAGGGGCGTGACCCTGTGAGTTTATGAGCTCGGTGGTGGGCGTTGAGGGCACATACGGTTTTTTGGGGATCGATGGTTTGATGAGGGTTTATGGGGTGACTCGAGAAAGAACCGGTCAATGCACTTCTGGCATTTACAGGACGTTGAGTCGAAACTCTTATTGCGATGCCGCTGTTTGCTCGTGCGCCTAATCTAACTTTGTAGCTCTCCTTGCAGAGCCGGGTTATAACCGTTCTCTTCTTTTCCCCGCTAAATCCGGATTCGTGACGAATTCTTCACAGACTCTGTACACGTAACTAAAAAAAGTAAGGAATTACATTTGCAATTACCCATGGCTAAATCGAAACTAATTACAGTCACAATTGCACTTCCATAAAAGCAAGCGACTGTTAAATAAAAAATACACCATCTTCCCGAGGGGAACCATGGGGTGATCTCCTACGCGAGCCAACGTCGCGGCTCGCGGCAGAGAAACTTGAAACGCTCGCCGATCGCCGTTTGTTTTTTTTCACACTTGAAGGAGAGGAGACAACCCAAGCAGCACAGATTTTGGCCAAGCAATGGCCAGTGGCTGGGCATGGTCTTGTGGCCAGTGGCCAAAGAACGGCCACTCATCGGCCAATGCTTGGCCGATGACTGATGGCCAGTGGCCAATGGCCAATGGCCAGAGAAAAGGCCAGTCATCGGCCAAGCATTGGCCACTGTCTGGCCACTGGCCAAAGGACCATTGCCAGCCACTGGCCAATGCTTGGCCAACTCTGTGCTGCTTGGGAAGAGGAGAGAGTGGCGCGTGCGCGCGCGGTGTGAGAAGAAGCGAACGCACGCGCAGTGCACGCAGCTGGTAGAGAGATAGAGCCGAGAGAGTAACGCGCAGCTGTTGGAGAGAGGGAAGGAGGAGAGTTGCGCGTGTGTAGTGTGACTGCGGAGCACGACGCCGACGCCGCGGGACATAGACCCAAGCAAGAGATGCTCCGCATCTAAAGAATGAAAGACGTTTACAACAGCCTGTAAGGCCGGGTGGAGGCGCAGCTCTTGAGGAGGAGGAGGGAAGGGTACTGAGGGAAGGAGTAAACTCCTCCTCACCCCCTCATCCTCCCTGCTACTGCTCCTCCCCTCCTCCCTCCCTCTTCCTCCTCCTCCTCCCCTCATCCTTCATGGCCCTCCCCACCTCCTCCCTCCTCTCCTCATCCTCCTCCCCTCTTACCTTCTCCTCTTCCCCTCTCATCCTCCCTCCCTCTTCCTTTCCTCCTCACTCCTCCCCTCCTCCTCCCCCCTTTCGTCCTCCCCCTCCTCCTTCGGCGCGTTGCATAATGGAAATGCCCCATAATGCACCACGCGAGACCCTCGTAATGTCACGAGAGACGTCACAAGAGTCCCGCGCGGTGCATTAAGCGAGATTTCCCATAATGCTTCGCGCGGTTACGCCGACGGCGACGGCGACGGCGACGCCGACTCCGCTCAAGCCAGAAACGAGCGCCTAAAAAGTAATATGTTACATTCGCGGCGTTACTTTTAACCTTACTGCCATTATGGTAGGGAACAAAACACAAGTGTAACGAAAGCTTGTATTGTTGCCGCTACTCACAATTTTATGACCTTGAGCAACATCTGGCTCTTAAAAGTCATGTCAGACATCTTGCCTCCTTCTATGTGAAGATGTCGTCCGCCGCGCTGAACACTTATCAATCGACATTTTTACAAATTCGTAACTTTCAACGATGGTGGTACCATGGTGCTAGAACTCGCGCAGTATAGTAACTGGATGATCGGCTTTCGAACGAAGGTGCTTGTTTTGATCTTGACATTTAAGTGTGATGTACGGCTCTTACATCGCTCGTATTCCCCAAGATTAGAATTTCCCATGCGTCGCAGTCCCAACCTCGTCTTGCTCTTCTACGAAGATCATCACCTGGCTACGCGTCTGGGTCTAGATTGACGGCTAGAAAATTACGCGCACGCAAGGTCTGGTATTTTCCACCCGTTCAACACCCAAAACGTCAGTTAGAGGCTGTAGACCCATTGAGACGCTGCCACATTTGTCCCCAGTGTAGATTATGCTGGTCCCTGAAGTTGATACAAAGAAGTCCTCTTCGCACTCTCTTTCAACCAGAAGGAAGCAAAGAAAGACTGGAGGCAAAAATTCCAAGCCGTTTACAACTCCCTGTGACGCCGAATTAGAGCGCAGCTCTTGAGGACGAGAAGAAATGGCACTGAGAAAATAGTATACCCCTCCTTTCTCCTCCTCACCTCCTCATCCGTCCTGCTTCTCCTCCCTCCAAGTGGCGTCGGCGTCGCCGTCGCCGTCGGCGTAACTGTGTGGTGACCCTCGTGACGTCGCGTGACGCTCGTGACCTCACGGGAGTCATGTGACTTCAGTGGGGTCACGTGACCTCAGGGGATAACTTGACCTCATGGGGGTAACGTGACACCCTGACCCTTAGCTAAAAAGAGCGTAATAAACGTACACTCGTCATACTTCTAGCATACTATAAGGCAGGAAATGTAGTAGAATAATACAAAAAGTAGAGTTGTAGTATATGGCATGAGGGAGTCATTCCATGATCCAAGTATACTTGCCAGGTATGTTTAGATCATATAACTACTAGACTAGTCCAAGTACGCTCTAAGGAACAGCTGGCGCTTCAAGTATAATTTAGGAGCGCCATTAGTGTTGTTCAGGATTATTCAATTAGCACACTGCCGGTAAACAAGTTAAGTTCCGCACAAAGCCTGGCGTTCCACTGATTTTGACTAAGTCCTGGAAACTTTTGAGTGGATGGAACGGGTTTAAGTGGAACGCTGGTTTTTTTATCTATAATTGATGTTTTTTGTTGATGAAACACGTGCATCTATAACAGGCTGATCACCTGTTCCGCCTAAATTTCTCCCAGATACTAAAATATTTTCCCCTTAAACTCATCGCAATAGTGTTTTTTTTTATTTAAAAAAAATAATTTGAGATATTGTTTTACTTATGTGGTGGAGTTGCGGAGAAAAACACCAGCAAAGAAGGGAGCGTTTGTCTTTCAAAATGTACCACGTCCTTAAATACTTGGACTCATGTACGAGTCTCTCCTCTGTCTAAAACAATATAATCTTCTGCTTTCCAGATTATGTGCAAAAGTTTTCAATTGAAAATCGCATAATTTTTATGTCGCCTGCCATACGTGTGCAAATCGCCGTCATAACATATTAAAAATAAATGTTATTTGAACTCGTTGTAGAAACTGTACATGCTGTAATCGAACTTACCATACCAGTAACCAAACTGCTGAAATCGAGACAATCAACGCGTTGGACTTCTCGAGGTACGTTCGAAGCGCAATATTTACTAGAGCGACAGATCTTCGCCATATCTGCGGAAGTGGCCGATTGGCATCTGTCTCAAATCACGATCGACAAAAATAAAGCTGAATCAATCAATCAATCAATCCACTAGTGTTTACTGCAGAATTAGGGAAGAACCACTTTACTTCGCGCTGGTATATTTCAATATTAATAATAATAATAATAATAATAATAATAATAATAATAATAATAATAATAAAGTGTATTGCTCCTCTTTGAGAGTAGTCGAAATTAATGCAGGTTCGTCAAAGCCATCAAGCGGCTTGTGGGACAGAACCTAAGTTGAGGTGACATCGAGTGAAGTACTATTATGAACAGAAAAGTTAAGCATCAGCAGTAGCTTCAAGAAGAGTATTAGAAAGAGAAAGAAAAAAAGAAAGCTTGAGCATCGCATCGGCATCAAGTGAAGAAAAGAACATAAAAAGCTTGAGCGTCGCAGTAACAGTAAGTGTACAAATTAAAAAAAAAAAAAAAATGTCGGCTTTGTCATAGTCTTGAGAAAAAGTTCGTGAAGTTTCAGAGGTTGGTCATGCGACACAGAATGTCAAATGTTTTACATACAAACAGTATGTACTCTGAAGCACCAATGAGTATGATCAATTAGCTCTAGTATATGCATATCTATCAGTTTCAGTCCTTTCAAATCACGATAACTTCACAAAGTTAGAAAAAAGTAAAAAGCAAAATCCAAATACAATGTGCACCATAAATAAAATTTTAAAAAAATGTTGCAAAAGAAAAGCAGAAACGTTTAGTCTGTCAAACATGACAAAAAACCGCAAAAAAAAAACAGGCCTTTTTAAGGGGTTTCGTTTAAGGAAGAATAATGACGTAGAGCTTTCCTTAGTTTCTTTTTTGAAGTCAGGTCTTCAAAGTTGGATGGTAACGAGTTAAAAATTTGAGGAACATAGTAACGTTGCATATGTTTGCCATAACGTGTATAACACGTGGGAACAAAATACCGAGTGTCTAGTCGTAGTTGACGGGATGTTGGACGGGGTGTTTTAAATTCGTCATTCCAGTAGTGGGTGAGCACG
>JAZHYW010013810.1:0-130428 GCA_037355805.1 Ixodes ricinus | reverse complement strand
ATTTAGTTGGATTTTCGCTTCAAGACAAGCTCCAAGCCCGGTAGAGATGTAGAAACAATGGCGTTTCAGCCTCACTTGAGGCCTCTACGAACGGTATGGTAAGAGCAGTCTTGTACTTAACGAATTAACAGTAAGTGATTAATTGTAATAAATTGCATTTTATTGTAAATTTTAACGATTCGATTACTTTTTTTCGCGGTAACGTTTGCTGTAATTCAATTAGTGTTTTCTGTGATCAATTACAAGTAATCAATCATGTTCTGCAAAAAGATAAAATTATTGAGTTTATTTTTTACGTAAAAAGATCTCTCTTCTGCCCGTGTGTCACTCGTCTATGTTGCACCAACATCGGACACTTTACTTTAATCCCTAAACAACTAAAAAATATATTAGGAGGATTCGATTGTCAACGCGCTTAGCGACGGTTTGACTCTCGAGGGTGCCTCGTTTCCTGTTTACGGTAACGTGTCAGTAACGTGAAAAGTACTAAATTATTTCTGGTAATTTTTTCACTTACTTTTGTGATGCAGAAATTTCTTACTGATCTGATCAGTTACATTTTTAATAAAGTAATTGTAATTGTAATCGGTAACTTTTTATTTCAGAAACGCGTACAAGGCTGAGTAAGAGAAACCAAGCTCGAATGTTTTTCCATGTGTGGGTCTTCAACGCAAGATGAGTGTAAAGTAACGCTCCCATGTCACAAATATGAACAGCTTTCTGGAGTGAACGAAAAGCTGGAAGCCGGCTGTTGTTATGCGATCACTAGTCGCACACAACTGAGGCAGCCTGTGAGTACAGACCACAGGTATTTGTGAGGTGTCTCCGAGCTCAGGTCTGTGGTCGCCGACAGCTTAAGGAATGCATGGCGTGGCTATAGGTATGCTGCATTCGCTGATTAGAAGGCAGAGAAACAAATTAAAGAAGCGTGAATGTCACACCCTGCGTCTCTTAACCTGACCGTGACTAAATAATATTTCTGTAGCCCCATCTCCGTGGGAACGAGCACCGGAGCTGTCAGCTGACGGCTGACAACGCCCGCTTTTATTCGGTCAGCCTTCTGCGGATGCTTTGGTCGACTCGGAACCTGCGGCCCACTTGTCCACTCCTGCCTCTTCGGCCTTGTTTTTGTATTCTTCCAATTTTTCCTTGTCGTCGCTGGACAGGCCAGGAAGCTTGGCGACGATCTGCGAAATTCAGGACGTCAATTATTGACACGCTTTCACTCTCCATTCGCACCTGCATGGTTTTCGGGTCCCATGTCTGTAACCTCTCGAGGAAATGACTCCCAAAAGTTTAGCATTCATTGTACAAGATTCCCGATAGTACGTTTCTGAACCTATCCCTGCTAGCATTCCCGGGTGCGTGCGCCTCTGACAGCGCTGTGCATAGCATGTCCCAAAGCGGAGTATCAGAGCCTCTGCCGAAACGCTTCTCCAATCCAGTTTAGCATCATTTCCTTAGAAACGTTATCCGTAGCACAACTTGGTAAACTACAGGTAAAGATCTTCACCTATGCTGTGCCTGCGTGCATTATTTCCAGACTTGTGCCCATCCTAAATACTGTGCTCAAGATACTGTATTTAAATTACTTTTGGTAGTATTTCGGTATCTCGCGAATACATTTAGTCTAGAGTATTTACTACTCTATCTCAATTACATTTCTCACTTTCTTGTACTCAGAACCTCAAATACACTTTGCGAACTTGGAAAAAAGTTTCGCCGGAACAATCTACGGAACTAGGGATTGTCCGACTCCAGGCCAAAGCTGAACCTATTGCAAACTTGGAGTCAAGAGCCCGAACACTGAACCGGAAACAAGACACGAACATATCGCAGTATCCAAACTCCAACAAAAGACCAAATGGATAGCCCTCAGTACGCCCGCCTCTGTGTGACCTCTTGTTCACTTTTGTTTCTTCTTCAAGCTGTCTTTGAATGACACGTCATGCTGGGAGCAAAGTGCTGGGGACGTCATCCGAATTCTACATTCCGACACAACCCTTTGTCTGGAGCTCGAGCGGTTCCGTCAGAGGAGGATTGTGTTGCCAACGACCGGTACGATCACAATGAGCCATTTTCGGAAGTCGCTGGTTCAGGGGGTTCTGGTTAAAAATGCGCGAACACGTTTTCCGGGGCCCTCCCCCAGTTTCCTCCTCACCCCTCCTCCTCTCTCTCTAATCATCTTCTTCATCCTCTCCTCTCCTCCTTCTTTTCTCCTCCTCCTCGGGCGTAGTGCGACGCCAGTTGAATCTGTACCCTTTCATCTCCCTTCAAGTGCGCTCATTGTGGCGAGACCATCACCAGCATAACCCTCGATATGAAGGATTTTGTTAGTGTCCACCATTGACCATGTCAATGGTGTTAGTCTCCTTCCTTGCAGGCACGGAGCTACTCCTTGAAATATCAAAATATCAAATCTATTATCAAACAACAACACGGGCAGAAACCTGAGGGCGGTACGTCTAGGCGCCAATTTTATCGGTTAATTTTTGAGCGGAAATATTGCAATGGAGGAGGAGGAGGAAAACTTATTCAAAAGCTCAAGTCCGAGCCGTGTTAATCTTCCGCACTGGAGGAGGAATCGTCCTCTATAACTTGGGCTAGGGTTGTTCGTTGCGGAGGGTCTAGGATCTCCTGCACATGAAGAAGTAGGAGAGGCCAGAGCTAGTTTTGTAGGTCAGGAGGAGGAGCGGGCCCAGTTTACCCAGGTGTAGGGAGGTGGGCAGGAGGAGTTCAGAGGAGTGGGGTGAGTAGAGGAGCTTGTTGCTCTTGGGCAGAACCAGTAGGTGTGCTCGTTCGATGGGTATCCCCCTGCATACCTGACACGAAGGATGTCCGGGAGGCCCTGCATGTAGTGATTGTATGGATCGCAGGGTAGGGGTTTGCTATGACAGGTCGCGCCATCTTTGGCGCAACTTCCGCAACGATGGGAAGTCCGTATCGTCATTTGCGCCGTTGAAGATACGGTTTGTGCAGGTGAGTTATACGGCCAGGGTGACATATTATAGGGGGTTAATCGTAACGATCAGTTGGCTAATAATTAAAATTCGTTAATTAACTTTTAATTAATGAAAATAGACATATGGTTCCAATTAGAAACTTGCACAGCGTCACGGAAAACCACTAAATCAGCCATTTTCAGAAAGACTTTGAGCGCGTGAGAAGCGTAGTCGTGCGCTAAAGTTACGACTCGTGGAGCAGGTACAAGGTTGGGGCTAAAGTCACTGGATCCTGGGAAAGTAGGCGCCATTGCTTTCCGTACCTGCTAGCCGGACACAGATGGATACTAACATACAGACGACCCAAACTCTCGCAAGGCGATTGGCTAATCGGTCTACGTGCTGCCATGGAAATCGCCATCTTGGTTCATTTAAATCTTCAAAGCTTCCAGAGGGTCGTTTTAAACCAGTCGCGCCAAAGATCACCATGGAGCATCATCGTACTGGAAGCGTTCCTCACCAATATAAGAGTCTTTGGCACTTTGTATGCAATCAACTTATTAATCATGCTTATCTCCATGGATCTCTTACAATTATATTGTTTTTTCTTGCGTATTTCAATACAGTAGACTTATTTTTCAATGCCTCCAAGCACCGACACAGCATCTGCAGGTGGTACGAAGGTGTACGCTTGTTTCGCCGTGTGTGGTTAGGCAGAATCTCGGTATACAAGAAATGTCTTCATAAAGCTACGCGTCACCAACGAATCTTGATCGGCTCACCAAGAACGGAGGGGTCAAGGAGATATTGCTCATTGCACGGACCAAGATGGCGACCACACGGGGATCTTAGTCGTTACTTTCCCGGGATCCAGTGACTTTAGTTGGGGCTAGATAAGAGACGGAAAAATCGCACAAGCGCCTTACCGCAACCTGCTACCTTTGTACCTGCTCCACGAGCGGTAACTTTAGTGCACTACTACGCTTCTCACGCGCTCAAAGTCTTTCTGAAAATGACTGATTTAGTGATTTTCGATGACGCTGAGCAAGTTTCTAATTGGAACTATATGCCTATTTTCATTATTTAAAAGTTAATTATCGAATTTTTAGTTTATTAGCCAACTGATCGTTACGATTAGCCCCTTATAATATGTCCCCCTGGCCGTATAACTCATCTCCACAAGCAGCATAAGTGTAACTTTCACGGCTTTTTTTTATAAAATAAATCGGTTCGAATTAAAAATGAAACACGCGGGATATATACATACATACATATATATATATATATATATATATATATATATATATATATATATATACATAATAAAAACAAATACACACATATATATATATATATATATATATATATATATATATATATATATATATATATATACATATATATATATTCAAACATTAATAGCGATTTTTAAATGCACCTCCAACTTCTGGTCCGCAGGCAACAGGTTTTGCACCATCATATTTTTCTCGTACCGTTGTCCTTAACTTTGTGGTAACGTTGCAGTGCGCCAGCTTGGCAGTCAAAAAATTTTAATTAGGTAGTACTGCTGTCGAAACAAATCAGGGTTTACGTATTTTAAATTAACTTATATATCACGGTGACTGAAGCCCTCCGAATCATCATACCAAAAAGTGTTGGTCATACAATTATACAGCTCAGATAGAAAATAAACTGAAAATAGCACAATTGCTTCTTGCAAATATTCAGCAACAATAAAATAATAATGTGAATAAAATTAATTTTACTTCAAACATATTTCCGAGTTCCCGCAAAATAAAACATACCGCATACAATAGAAATAAAAAAAAACTAAGGACAGAAATCATCTAGTGAAAGCTAATCACAATCATTAGCATACCGAGACGGAAATCAACCCAATATACATTGCTGCGTCAGAGTGCATTCATTTGATTATCCAGGATATGCCCGTAGCATTATGTCCACAATACAATTAGAAACAGCTTAGTTCTATCTCACACAACCCAGTCACTACGTTTTCAATATATGCGGGGACGTACGCAGTCCAACAAGCCCGCGCCGCGTTTTGAAGTTAGCAACGAGGAAGGGGGCAGGAGAAGCAGACGGAGAACCGGCGACTTCCTATCGTTGCGCTTCTTTGCGCATGGGAACGCTTACTATCGGCCGACTGCGGAGCCCTCTATACTCCGTTTCATACTTAATATGCAACGCTGTCAAAGCTACTGGTGCGAGCGCGTGGCTTTGTCTATGGTTTCGTTCGCGCGAGCACGCGTGCAAATAGTCAACGAGATCAAGCCCCATGCTCGCACTAGTAGCTTTGACAGCGCTGTACGCTAAGTGTGAAACAGAGTATAGACATGCGCTCCGGGTCTATTGATAACCCTCTTTATACCGCCGATATTATTGCTACGAGAAACTCGCTGTCGCTTTTTGCGTTGTTTTACCATAGTTATGTTGCAGCTGCCAGAAGTGTTTGAAGTCAACATTCCCTAATAGAAAAAATTAGGAGCTATTTATTCACTTTTTACTGTTGCCTACGAGCGCGAGCTGGTGTCTACTCTTTTCGGCTCTCTGGAATGCGATAATCTTACGAGGCTTTGATCTGGCATCAATAGGTTCGCCATACGTCGCGCTCTAATGAAAACGAGAGCAGCCATAACTCTGGGACCTTGCCGCTACAAGGCCGATGATCCAGTATCCAGGGCAAATGATGTCCACCAACTACATTTGTCGTCGTTTTTGGCACAATTCTCGGGCGATAAGTTAAGACTTCAGGAGTAACCTCCTTCCCCTCTTTCCCCTTAAGCAGAGCGAATGCTGCAGAGGAGACGACCTCCCTCCAGCGTTCCCTCTGTTGAACTGGAAAGAGGTGGAAGAAGCTTCCACGAAATCTTAACATGTCACCGACTACCTATATTTTGAGGACTCACCTATTTCTCTTCCTACTCCTGGCAGTGCCATCATCTGCGCTACTGCACCGGGTGGCCGTGGTGTTTGGGTAGCGGACAGGTTGAGGGTGGTGCTGAACGACGCTCCGGGAGGGGACGGCTTGAGAGGGTGCTGGAAGACGCCCCGGGAGCAGGTGGAGCGAAGGAAGAGGTGCCCGGTGATGCTCTTGAGGTGTTCTGAGTGAGCGTGGTGCTCGGTGGCAATCTGGAAGCCGGTGGAGTGGGAAAGGCGCCCGGTATCGCTCCTGTAGTGGGTGGGGCGGAGGAAGAGGTGTCCGGTGGCGCCCCGGGAGTGGGTGGGGCGGAGGAAGAGGCACCCACTGGTGCTCCGGGAGCGGGTGGGGCGGATGAAGAGGTGCCCGGTGGCGCTCCGGGAGCGGGCGGAGCGGAGGAAGAGGTGCCCGGTGGCGCTCCGGGAGCGGGGTGGGGCGGAGGAAGGAGGTGCCCGGTAGGCTGGCTGCCGGGGAGTGCCAGTGGCGCTCCGCGGTCGGAGGAAGAGGCACCCGCTGGCGCTCCGGGAGCGGGTGGGGCGGATGATGAGGTGCCCGGTGGCGCTCCGGGAGCGGGTGGGGCGGAGGGAGAGGTGCCCGGTGGCGCTCCGGGAGCGGGTCGGGCGGAGGAAGAGGCGCCCGGCTGGCGCTCCGGGAGCGGGTGGGGCGGATGAAGAGGTGCCCGGTGGCGCTCCGGGAGCGGGTGGAGCGGAGGAAGAGGTGCCCGGTGGCGCTCCAGGAGCGGGTGGGGCGGAGAAAGAGGTGCCCGCAGGCGCTCCGGGAGCGAGGGGGCGGAGAAAGAGGTGCCCGGTGGCGCTCCGGGAGCGGGTGGGGCGTGAGTGAAGAGGTGCCCGGTATCGCTCCTGTAGTGAGTGGGGCGGAGGAAGAGGTGCCCGGAGGCACTCCGGGGTGGGTGGGGCGGAGGAAGACGCACTCGCTGGCGCTCCGGGAGCGGGTGGGGCGGATGAAGAGCTACCCGGTGGCGTTCCGGGAGCGGGTGGAGCGGAGGAAAGGGTGCCCGGTGTCGCTCCGGAGAGGGTGGGGAAGGAGAAGAGGTGCCCGGCGTCGTTCCGGGAGCGGATGGGGCTAGGGCAGATGTGCCCGGTGTCGTTCCGGGAGTGGGTGGGGCGGGGGAAGATGTTCCCTGTGTCGATCCCGGAGCGGGTGGGGGCGGAAAGGGAGGTTCTTTGTGGCGTTTCGGGAGCAGGTGGAGCGGAAGCAGCGCCCGGTGGCGCTCCGCGAGTGTATTGGGTGGGCGGGGTGCTGGGTCTTGGTCTGGAAGTTGATCCCGGTTTCGGTTCGGGAGTCCATTGTGGGCTCGCTTCGGTGGTGGTCTCGGTGGTGCTGGTTGTCTCGACGGTGCTGGTGGTCACGATAACCGCTCCGCGTGTCTGGAGGCGAAGGAGCACCAGGCATGCGAACGCGAGCGTGACGACCAAGCAACCCAGGACCACGGGACGGGCGCTGTACAATATTCCATGGCCTGTGGTCGCCTTGTCCGTGCCCTCCTGCACGCGACAGAGAAGAGGGCAGTAACATGTACGTTCTGATGTCTAGACTCTCCAAGGCGCAATCGTAGTCCCTACTGCATACACTCCTGTCCGGTTCTACTGTTTTGCGCTTCGCCCGCCAGGCCGCACCTGTTTTCACTCCACTCTTTGCTAGCGCTAGCTCCCGACCTTCTGCTTCACATCGTTTCCGCTGAGCGGCTTCACCTTCTCTGGAGTTGCAAATACTGACGACTGAGGGATAGGCAGCACGGCAGGGAAAGATATAGCAGAAGAGATGGGGAGCAGAAGTACAGTCTAGGGGGCTTGTGTACCATAACCTTTGGGTTGGTTGCCCCATGAAGGTTTATAATTATCAGCATCGGACTTTGGGTGTAAACTAGTTTCAGCTTAGGGTGTTTCAATGTGAAAACGTTAGGTGTTTTAGTGAATCGTTCCAAAGACTTCAGATAAAGACGCCCGATACTCTGCCGACGCCCTAGCACGTGCATCGTATCGTTATCTCGTGTCGTTATTGGAGGTATCGGAACGATCTACTGAAACCCTTCATTACAAACCACATGCGGTTATGTATACCGTATATAGCAACGCTTTGATGTCAAGTCGGCGTAGTTTCTTTTATCATTAAAATAATGTTAGGAACGTATGCGCTATGGTATCACTGGTTCGAGTTGCGGTTGGGACTCCAGCATACAGTTCTAGCTACAGACTAATGGGTTTGCTGGTCAGAGTTTCAGTTACTGCGCTACCGCGGGCAAAGGTGTGATCAACTTTCGGGCAAGGAGGTTCGGCGGACAGCCTGGATGCCCAACAAGGGGCACAATGGACGCATCCATTTTTAGATGTGTTAGAACTGAGATGGATAGCGCGAAGATGAAAATATTGATTGGCACTTACGGCCGAGACCGGCTGCGACACGGTGTCTTTCGAAAGCTGCTTTTCCATATGGTTCTGAAGAGAGCGTGCTCGGAACAGCCGTTGATATCCTCGGCAAGTGTCACGTGCCTAGTATCTACTTCTTTGTTCTCCTGCGGCAACTGCCAAATACCATGGACAAACCACAATTGCCGACGTTGGTAAAGCCAAAACCGCTGCGGCCAAATTGTCCTTATGCTGCATAGTAGACCATAGACAGCCAGCGATTAACTACATGTCTAGAATCGGAAACTGCTACGGCTTAATATCATGGACAGCTTACGATTGACGAAATATCTAGGAACCGAAACTGTCATGGTCCAAATGCCACTGTGTACAGGGTTTCACACAAAAAAAATACAGGGTTTTTTACCGCAGAAATAAACAAAACATCGCCGAACGCTCATTCTCAGCCCAAAGATAGCGCTTGAGGTCACAACCAGATGCCGAAGTTTCAGCCCGATCCGATACCTTAATCAAAAGTTATAAGTGATTTTCTGAAAATTTCAGTGGGAAAATGGCGGCCGACGGAGTTTTCGAATACATGGGGCCATGGGCATACCAACCGGGGGGCTTGCCCCCCCCCCCCAGTTTTCAGAGTGGGGGCAAGGCATGTGTTTTGCCCTCTCCCCCCCCCTCCCGAAACAGCCACCACTGGACAGGGCAAACACTGGCCGGCGGCACCCAAGGAATACCAAGGGCACCGCCCCTAGGCACTGAGGGGGGGGGGGTCTGGTTTGCACCCCCCCCCCCCACACTCAAAAACAAGTTGGTACGCCACTGCATGGGGCTCTATGGGACCAGAAACCGGAAACGAGCAAAAAGGGCTCCATTTTCGCATTGGTAGTGCCCTCTAGCGCTACCTTTGGGCGGAGAATGAGCGTTCGGTGAGGCCTATTTTATTTTTGCGGTGAAGAAAACCCTGTAAATTGTTTTTTGTGACACCCTGTAGGAGAGTAGCCAATGGACAACCGGCAATTGTTGACATTGCTAAAGTAAAGAAAGAAATACTGTGGGCCAATTGTTCGTATGCAGCAGAGTAACTAGTCCATGGATCGCTAGCGATTGACGACATTGCTAAAAGCAGAAATTGCAGTGGCCAAATTATTTACATCGAGACATCCTTGGTGGGCATTAGTCAAAACCTTGCAGCTTTGGCGCGCCAAACAAATGTAATTTTTCTACATGTGTGAATAAATAGATTTAGAGGTGTAAACACGAAAAGAAATCACAGATTTGTTTTCGTGCCTTTGCAGTGCATGCACGTGCAGCTTGCACTTAAATATTACTCCATATAATTTATTTCACCATAAGTCCAGATGCAGCCGGCGCTACTATACTCCGTTTCACTCTTATGTTGTACCGCAGACAAGGCTAGAAGCGCGAGCTCATAGCGTTGGGAGCTATTCTTAACGCACGAGAGCTTGTGCCAGCCGAGATGTGCCCTAGAGCAAGGAGCTCGCGGCTTGCAGCCTTTCCTGCGGTACATCATAAGCGTGAAAGAGAGTATAGCGCGAGCATGTGGCCCTGAACAGAGTTGCACTAAAGACCTTTGATGTTTCAAAAGTAGCGCAAGGTGCGTCGATGCGCGGGGCGCGTTCGCAACGTGCAGCCCCTTGGGAAGATCATGGTGGATCCGTCACTAAATAAAGCTACGCTTTCTGAGCATCGTACCGGCGTGCGGTCGTGTATCACTACTGCGTGGTGCACGTTAAAGACTGAGCTAGCGGTTGTGCCGCACTGAGTAAATTGACTCATCTACAGCGGTAGTGACTCGTCACCTTTAAATGGCTGATCAACTCGCGCTGTATAGATATCCCCACAACCCCAATTTGGCCTACGCTCATCCGAGTGACGCTCGCCAAACTCGCGGCTGGAGCGACGTCAGGCGCCGCCTATCCTGGGTCATAGCAGCGATGGAGTGAGCGATCTCGAAGCCAAGCCGAGCTCGCGGACCGCTCGCCTGCAGCCGGCAAAGGTCGCGGCCACGTTGTGGCGAATCAAAGCGCCACGTGTCCGTGTCTCAGCAACGATGGAACAGAGCGCGTGCTGGCGACAGACTCCAGCGTGCGGCACTCGGCAAGCAGCTAGGCTGGATATGGTGGCACTGAGCTGGATTTCAGACGCCATGAATTTCCCAGAATTGGTGCGCGGCACGTGCCTCGAGCATTTCTACAACAATGAATGGCGCCACTTTTCCCAGGATAGAGGGGCTTTAACTGTAGCAAGCTTGGGTTTGCGCGGGCTTGTCCGCACGAGCAGAGACATGGCTCCGGCCAGTGAACTCGCTTGCAATCATCTTTCAGAGAGCGAGCTTTCAGTCTTCGCGCTCTGCCAAAGCCAATGGCGGAAGGCAGAGCGCGAACTGGAGTTAACCTGTCACCGACTTTAGCTTTCTTCGGAAAGAACAAGCAGGAATGATCCCCACGACTGGTGCGATGACGTCATGTACAAGCCATGTAGAGAGTTAAGACTGCAGCCCAAATTTTTTTAAAAAGGGAATCGGTGGTTGAGTGGGCTAAAGCGCACACTCAGCTCGACGCGCGGAGCGAAAGCTCGCGGCTGCAGAACCCAGGGATGCTGGGCTCGAGCCCCACCCCTGCCCGTTTCGATCTGGATGAGCATCGTACCGGCGTGCGGTCGTGTATCACTACTGCGTGGTGCACGTTAAAAACCCCAGGCTAGCGGTTGTACCGCACTGGCTAAATTGCTCATCTACAGCTGAGACACGCAGACGACCCACTGAGGCAGACTAACTTCCGTGCGTAGTATAAACATACACACAACAATTTGCTTTTGTCACGCTAGAGGCACTCAATCGCGATACCGCGCGGGTCGACTCAATGTTTCTCGTGGCCGTAGGGTGTATCGCACTTCTGGCTCTGCATGCTGTGGCACGTCTACAGGGAAGTCCGTTGGAGTGACGTCATCAGGGGGTAAAAGAACAACGACTGGAAGTTGATCGTCGTCCAGAAGTTCGGCACCGTTCGCTGGCGGCGTATTGTGCTGGCCTCCGTCAGTGCCCTGGTCCCCGTTTTCCTCTGCTGGGTCGTCAACGTGAAGCTCGTTGTCGAGGATGTCTAACAGCGGTGGGTTCTCAAGAGCGTCGGCCAGTTGCGGATCCTCGCCTGCTTGTACCGGTGGTAGACCTTCGACCGCATCGACGTACAGATAATCACCAAAATCGACGCACAGATAATCACCAGACATAATGTCTATTACGTCTGGGTAGTCGGGGACTGCTGAGCGAGTAGGAGTCGGGTCATTATCTTCGTTTTATGTGATGATTATATCGGCGAAGTCTTTGAGTACTGGTGCAGGTGGAGGTAGGTCGTTATCCGTGACGTGTGACAACGTCCTGGCAGGCAATAAGACTGGCTCCTTCCCATCGGCTACCCGCTTCAAACAGTTTGTGGTGTACAACCCGCCGCTTTCTTTTTCCTGTTTCTTCCTGGATTCTGTACACGTTGTTAGGTAGCTTCCCGAGGACTACATACGGACCCAACCATGGCAAATATAACTTCGAGGACGGTCCTCGCGGCACTGTGCGAGAATGTAGAACTCTGTCGCCAGGTTCGTAGTCTTCTTCACTGGTCGTGCTGTCGTAGTGGCGCTTCTGTGCATCCTTTGCTTTCATATCGTTCACGATTGCGTGGTCGCGAGCCTTTTGTAATGTTGTCAGTAGACGCGATGCGTGTTGTTCGTAACCGGACGTCGACGCCATGTTAGCATGGACGTGCACGTCGAGCAGCATGTCAGCTGGGATATTCATGTTTCTACCGAAGAGCAGATAATGAGGACTGTAACCAGTTGACTCATGCACGCTCGAGCGATAGGACATCATGACGAGAGAGAGCTTGATGTCCAAATCAGTCTGTGCCTCATTGACGTACGCACTCAAGCTGTTCATCAGCGTGCGATTGAATCGCTCAACCAATCCGTACGACTGGGGCTGGTAAGGTGAGGTGCTTTGTCTCTCGGATGCCCAAAATTGAGCACATTTCTTGAAAGACATTGCTCTCGAAAGTTCTGCCTTGGTCAGAGTGTAGTGCTGACGGTATCCCGTAGCGACTGAAGAAGTTGTGGACGAGGCTGTTGGCGTCCTCCTTGCTTTCTTGAGTCTTCAGAGGGAACGCTTCAACCCATCGAGTAAAATAGTCACTCGCCACCAAGATGTACTTCTGGCCTCTTTCCGTCGTTGGAAACGGACCAGTAATGTCAATAGCCACGCGCTCAAAAGGGAAGGTGGCCGCTTTCTGAATCAGTGGTGCTCGTGGTCTGGGGTTTGGTGCCTTGCGAGCGGAGCACTAACACATCTCGAGCACCAGTCGGCTACGCTTGGTGCCATTCGAATCCCGAAAAACCTTCCTGCGGCCTTCTTCGGTGTCTTGGCGCGCCCAAGATGCCCGCCCCCGGTGCATCATGAACGGAGTCTGGGGCCAGTGGCATCCATGTCTCGGAGATCACGGACCGCCACACCATCGTGAGCGATTCCCGCACGGCAATCAGCAATTGCATCGAAGGTCGTATTTCACAACAAGCACTACGCATTTTACACCAAGCCCCTCACTCAAATGAAAGCCACATCACTCTCGTCTGGTTCCCAGCGCACGCCGGCGACGTACATCCGCACCTCACCAACCTCAACGAGATCGCTCACTCTGTAGCACGAGGCCTAGTCAACCGTGCCGGAGACAGCGCAGGTGCACAATGCGGAACGTGATCGCCTCACCAGCTACATCTCGAAAGAAGAACCTTCCCCATCCCTCATCACAAGCTAAGTAGAGCACAGGCAACCACCCTCCGCCTGTTACAGACAAACACGTACCCCTCAGTAACACGTTACCACAGGATCTACCCAGGCATTTACCATAGCAACACTTGCAAGATCTGTAAGACTCAGGTAGCATCGCTTCCCCACATGCTATGGGAATGTAAACACCAATATCGGACAATTAATACTGTGACCCTCTCGTCGAGATGGCACGCCGCGCTGCGCAGCTCCCACCTCGACGACCAACTCTGGGCGACCCAGCAAGCCTGCGAGGCGGCGAAGAGTCAAGACCTCGACGTCCCCATGTTGAAGGCTTAGGTTTAGCCAGCTAACCTGCTGGTTTTATTAAAAAGTTTGTTCCTCCTCCTCTCGATTTGGCATAATAGGTTCTGACGTCTTCATGCTCTCTACTTTAATGCGCCCCAGCTAAACAAGAGTAGTTTTACTGAAAATTTTGACAGTCGCTCATGCTCGTATCCGAAACAGATTTCGAAGCTGAGGTATTTACACCATTTCCTTCGCTTCACTGCTATACGAAGGAACTTTGAAGTTTAGTTGGATTTTCACAGGACAAGCCCGGTAGAGATGTAGATACAATGGCCTTTCAGCCTGACTGAGGCCTCAACGAACGGTATGGTAAGAGCAGTATTGTACTTAACGTGTTACCAGTAAGTGAGTACTTGTAATAGATTACACTTTTATTGTAAATTTTAACGCTTAAATTACCTTTTCTTGTAATTCATTACAAGTAATCAATCATGTTTCCCGAAAGAGCATCGTATGATGCTCTTTAGGAAACATGGATGAGCATCGTACCGGCGTACGGTCGTGTATCACTACTGCGTGAGCACGTTAAAGATCCCAGCGGTTAGCAGTCGTGCTGCACTGGCAAAATTGCTCATCTACAGTGTAAACCAGTGTCGCCCCATCCTGGCAGACCGACCTTACGCTGTATAAATCATTAAACGTCCAATTTGACATTACCTTTTTTTCCGAAGGAGTTAAAATATTGAGCTGTTTTTTTACGTAAACAAATTGCTCTGTCTGCCCGCGCGTCACTCATCTATGTAGCGCCAAACGTTGGAAACTTTTTAATACCTCAACAACTAAAAAAGATACCAATATACCAGAAGGATTCTAATGTCAACGCGTTCAGCGAAGTTTTGACTCTCGAGGGTGCCTCGTTTCCGGTATACGGTAACATGTCAGTAACGCGAAAAAAAACAAAAGTAGTTTCTGGTAGTTTGTTAATTACTTTTGTGATGCAGAATTTTATTACTGTAATTAGGTACAGCTTTTTGGAGCTATCGAAGTGCTGGAATCCGGCTATTGTTATGCGATCAGTCAAACACAACTGAGGCAGCCTGTTAGTGCAAACCGCAGCTATTTGTGAGGTGTCTCCAAGCAAAGGTCTGTGGTCGCTGACAGATTAAGACACGCACGCTGTGGTGAGTTTCTTATCAGCTGCATTGGCTGATAAGAAGGCGGACAAAAAATGAACCAAGCTTGAATGTGGTAAGTCACTCCCTGCGTCTCTTAACCTGACCGTGACTATACAGTATTTCAGCAGCCCCCTCTCCCTGGGAACGACCACCAGAGCTGCCAGCTGACGACTGACAACGCCCTCTTTTATTCGCTCTGCCTGCTGCGGATGCTTTGGTCGGCTCGGAACCTGCGGCCATATTGTCCACTTCTGCCTCTTCGGCCTTGTTTTTGTATTCTTCCAGTTTTTTCCTTGTCGTCGCTGGACAGGCCAGGAAGCTTGGCGACGATCTGCGGAATTCAGGACGTTCATTATTGACAGGCTCTTCCTCTCCATTCGCACCTGCCCGGTTTTAGCATCCGGCGTTTTAAACCTCTCGAGGAAATAGGCTAACGAAATTTTAGCATTCATTATACAGGATTCCCGCTAGCAAGTTTCTGAACCTATCCCTGCTAGCATTCCCGAATGCGTGCGCTTCCGACAGCGCTTTGCATAGCATGTCCCGAAGCGGAGTATCAGAGCCTCTGTCGAAACGCTTCTCTAAACCAGTTTAGCATCATTTTCTTAGAAACGTTATCCGTAGCACAACTTAGTAAACCACAGGTAAAGATCTTCACCTCTGCTGTGCCTGCGTGTGTTATTTCCAGACTTATGCCTATCTTAGATCCTATGCCCAAGATACTTTATTTAAAATACTTTTGGTAGTATTTTTGGTGTCTTGCGAATTTATTTCGTCTAGAGTATTTGTTATTCTATCTTAATTACATTTCTCAGTTTCTTGTACTCGGTATCTCAAATACATTTCGCAAACATGGGAAAAAAGTTTCGCCGTAACGATGTACGGAACTAGGGATTGTCAGACTCCAGGGCAAAGTTGAACCTTTTGCAAACTTGGAGCCAAGCGACCGAACACCGACAGGAAACAAGACACGAACAAGTCGCAGTATCCAAATGCCAACAAAAGACAAAATGGATGGCCCCAAGTACGCTCGCCTCTGTGTGACCTCTTGTCCACTATTGTTTTTCTTCTTTTCTCCCCAACACTTTGTCTGGAGCCAGAGCGGTTCTGTCAGCGGAGGATTGTGTCGCCAACGACCGGTACGATCACAATGAGCCATTTTCAGAAGTCGCCGGTTTAGGGGGTTCTAGTATGAAAATGCGCGAATACGTTTTTATGCGAGCACAGTCAGTGGCGTAGCCAGGGGGAAGCATTTCAGCACGCCCCCCTCCTCCCCCAATCCGAAACCCAGCCAACCCTATAATATATTGTCACGAATGACAAGGAATGAGGCAACGAAAACTGAAGCAAACTAAACGTTTGATGAGGAGAACTTGTGCCCAAAAACAGAATAGAAAAAAAGGCTGGCGTCGCAAGCGTCAATGGCGGCGAAACGGCAGGATAAAACGTGGGAGCGAGGCTAATTCGACAAGGTCGCGGGCGGCCTTTTATCTAGAGTGCGTCACTATCTCGAAGATTCGGCGAAGAAGGCTCGAGCATCGCGCGCAGGAGCGAGAATGAACACGCACTTTCTAGAACAAGAAAGCGGGAATAAATGATAAAATTTATGTCCGGAGCAACAATAAACGAGAACCTTCTATACTTCGTTTCAGCTTCGGTCCGAGCGCGGCCGATGTTATGAGCCGAAGGGCCAGTCAAACACCGCAAAAAGCGCAGCGTCATGGCCTGCTCTCTGCGCTTGATAAGACTAGCCGGCGGAGGAGCACGCACAGAGAGACGGCGAATACCGGCTGGTTCTATCAACTGCAGAGCGCACGCCATAACGTTGTACCTCTTTCGCTGTTTGATTGGCCCTTTGGCTCATAACATCGGCCGCGCTCGGACCGAAGCTGAAACGAAGTATAGAAGTCCGTGACCGAGCGTTGCTTTCTCGGCCCTGCGCGCGGCAATAAACCTGCAGTTAAACCCCGTCCCCCGCCCACCCTCCCAATAAGTCATGGACATCTAAGCCTCCTCAGCCGACGCCCCCCCCCCCCCCCTTCCCGAAAAATATTCCTGGATCCGCCACTGAGCAAAGGCACTACCTCGGTATAGACCCTGCTGGGTTTATTGAGCTGCAATGACCTAGACTGGGCTTCTCCAAAGCTCCTTGTGTGCCTATTACTTTTGCTCCGAAGCTCGTTCAAAAGCGTTAATTTCATCACCTTCCAAACGCGCTCATTGTGGAGAGACCATCACCAGCAGAACCCTCGAGCTGAGGGCTTTTGTTGGCGTCCATCATTGACCATGTCAATGGTGTTAAGGCCGGTTCAGACACTTGCGTTTGAGTGCGTTTGACTGCGTTGCGGCGAGAACCGAAAGGGAGTCACCGGCACATCTGTGCTTCGTATGAAGCGTGGAATCCAATTCAAGGAATCTTCTTGGCACGCGATATAAGCAGCAGGGATATCCAGGTGTCTCGCTGCCGCAACGCAGTCAAACGCAGTCAAACGCAACTGTGTGAACCGGGCTTAAGTCTCATTTCTTGCAGGCATGAAGCTACTTCTTGAAATATCAAAATACAAAATCTATTATCAAACGACTCCACTGGTGGAAACCTGAGGATGGTACGTCTATGCGCAAAATTTATCGGTTAGTTTTAGAGCGGAAACAGTGCAGTGAAGTTTACCCTGACAGGTCGCGCCATCTTCGGCGCAACTTCCGCAACGATGAGAAGTCCGTTTGGCCATTTCCGGGTCGAATCGGGAAAATTAAACCCGGCTTGGCGGCCCCCTAAAGAAACTACCATTTGCGCTGTTGAAAGTGCTGCACTTCCGTTGTCATAGTGCACAGCAAAACAGACATACGATCGCTTTCTTCCTTTATTTTTTTTTTACAGTCTGCGATTAAAAGCTATACTGTGTGTCATCATAACGCGTAAAACAGTGAACGCAAGAAGCGCGAGGTGTTTGTATTCTGTACATGGGGTGCACGTGGTAACAATAATGTGTAAAGATAAAATGCTTCATTTTTTACCCCCTTTTTTATTTTCCCAAGTTTTAGTTATCACCTAATCAATACTGTGTTTCAGTGATCGACTTGTTTTGTTGAAGCGCTCAGTCAAAATCGTGAAAACTGCATTTGTGGCTGTGCTTTCTGTAACGAGAGTACTAAAGCCCCAGCGGCACGCCTGAAGGTTCTGGCTTGCGGCCGGCGGAAGAAGTGAGTTAGGTGATGGTTGCATTTTTTCCTTTACCGTATTCAAGATACAAAAATAACGTTTTGACTCGGCTGTGTTTGTGGCGCTTCTTACTGTTGTTTGACGAAGAGTTACAGAGTGTTATAAGCAGATTTCACGAGTTGCTGTTTGTTGTTTGACCGATGCCGACATTTAATTTCTAAAACAATTCTATGTGCTTTACTTAGTCTAATTTGAGGCCGATACATAGTGACATTATAGTACGCATATTTATTTAAGTGGTGCGTAAAATACGTAGTTCAAGTTGCGCCATACATTTAAACTACACTTCTTAAATAGAAACAAAGCATGTATATAGATATATTGAAATATTAATAACGCGCTTTTTAGATACACCGCCAACTTGTGGTCTGCGGGCCACAGGTTTCGCACCATCTTATTTTACTCGAAATTTTGTCTTTCATTTTGTGGCCACGTTTCGATGCGCCTTCTTGGCAGTCGATACATTTTAATTAACTTCTACTTCTCTCGAAACAAATCAGCGTTTACATATTTCGAACTAGTCATACATCATGGTCACCCCCTTAAGCCTTCCGGATCATAAACAATCCCAATAATGTTGGTCATGCAAATATATTGATCAGATAGAAAATAAACTAAGATGACAAAAGCATCTTGCAAATATTCAAGAACAATAAACAATAATGTGAATAAAATTAATCTTAAACATATTTTCGAGTGGCCGCAAAATAAAACATTCTTTATACATAAAAAAACTAAGACAAATCTCTGTACCTCGAAATTAGAGCCCCGCTCTTGAGGAGGAGGAGGGAAGGGTTAGCTTATCTTCCTCTCCTCTCCTTCTCCTCCGTCCATCCTCCTAATCTTCTCTCCTCCTCCTCATTTCTTCCTCCTCCTCTGCCCTTCCGCCCTTTTCCGTACCCTCCCCTCCTCCTGCTCCGTACTCTCCCATCCTCCTCCCCCAGTTTCCCGGCTAAATTTAGCTGAAAAATTGACGCCGCGTAACCTCAACAGCAATTCAATTGTCCACTAAATTTAGCGAGGCATTGAATTGCTGTCGAGGTAACGTGACGCCAAGTTTCGTGCTAAATCTAGCGGAAAAAGTGAAAGCCGTTTACCACTCCATGTATCGCCGAATTAGAGCGCAGCTCTTGAGGAGGAGGAGGGAAGGGTACTAGGGAGTCATGTGACCTTAGGGGGTCACGTGACCTCGGGAGAAGGGAGGGGTCACGTAAGCCCCCTCCCTGAGGTCACCGAAGGTACCCGAGGTCCTCCCGAAAGAACCCGAGGTCCTCCCTAGGTCCTCCAGAAGGAACCCGAGGTCCTTCCGAAGGAACCCGAGGTCCTCCCGAGGTCCTCGGGGAGGGGGGGGGGTGGTTACGCCGACGCCGACGCCGCTCAAGCCGGAAACGGGCGCCTAAGAGGTGCGCTCTAAAACTTAATTTGTTCAAAGGTTACGTGGCACCAAGTCATGTGACGTCATTTTCTCCGCAAAATTTAGCTGGGAAACTGAATTGGTGTCGAGGTTTATGACGTCAATTTTCACCCTAAATTTAGCAGGGAATTGAAATGTTCTTGAGGTCACGTGACGACGATTATCCCGCTAAATCTAGCGGACAAATTGAATGTGTTCGTAGGTGACGTGAGACTAAGTCATATGACGTCATTATCCCCACTAAATATAGCGGGGAATTGAATTGGTGTTGAGGTCACGAGACGTCAATGTTCCCGCTAAATTTAGCGGGGTTACACCCGACGGCGACACCGATGCCGCGGAACCTGGAAACGTCCGCCTAAAAGCTGCGCATTAAAAAAAAAAAAACAACTAAGAATACACATGATCCAGTGAATGCTAATCACAATGATTAGCGCACTGAGATGGAAGTCGACCCGAAATCTTCTGCGTCAGAGTAAATTCTGCGTCATAGTGCTTTAAGTTGGTAATCCAGGATATGCCCGAAGCATTATATCCATAATGCAAAATAAGCTCAGTTTTACTTGAGACAAACCAGTCACTACGTTTCCAATATATGCAGGGACGTACGCAGACAAAAAGCCCGCGCGGCGTTTGAAAGTTAGCAACTAGGAAAAGGGCAAAAGAAGAAGACGACGTGCCGTCAACTGCCCATCGTTGTGCTTCTTAGGAAAAGGAGGCGCTTACTATCGCCCGACTGCGGCGCCTCCTAGACATGTGCTCTAGGGTTATTGATAACACTCTACTCCGCTGCAGAGGTCGGCCTTTTAGGTCGCCCTCAATTACCCTCACCCTCACAGCCACACTCACCTAAGCCCCTCACTCACCCTCACCCTCACAACCACTCTCACCTTTAGCGCCTCACTCACCCCATCCTCACAGTCACACTGACGTTCAGCCCTTCACTGACCCTCACTGAATGTCATGGTCCTCACGTACTCATGGCCCTCACGCCCCTCACCGCCCTCATACCCCTCACGCCCCTCACGCACTCATGGCCCTCACGCCACTTACCGCCCTCATGCCCCTCACTCACTCATGGCCCTCACGCACTCATACCCCTCACGCCCCTCACGCACTCATGGCCCTCACGCCACTCACTACCCTCACGCTCCTCACCGCCCTCACGGCCCTCAAGGACTCATACCCTTCACGCAGTAATGGCTCTCACGCCAATCACCGCCCTCACTCCTGACTCACTCATGGTCCTCACGCCCCTTACGCACTCATAGCCCTCACGCACTCACCGCCCTCACGGCCCTCACGCACGCGATTTCGCCCAGAAACTTGACGTCGCAACACCAGAAACACGGGCTGCCCGCGTTCACACGCAGCAACCAATTGCTGCAATTTGCCATCGTCATCATGAACATTTTATTTTTCTTGCACTATTTAGCCACAGTTACACGTTATAAACGTGTTTTTATGCATTTAAATCTTGTTGAGAATGTTATGTATCCTTCTGAAACAGTTTATTTCCAAAAACGATCAATTTCAAACCAGAACCAAGTCTTTGGTTCTCATCATCACCGACACGAGGTGTCACGTGAAAATATCGTGTCCCTGATTGAATGCAGCCGCTTCAAACGTCTTCAAATCGCTCCAGCTGCTCGCTTGTTTCGAGCCGGACCCGATCTCAGCAATTCGTGTCTATCTAGGGAAAGCTAGGGAACAGCCCGCCAGCAACATAAAAATTGCTGAGAAAGTTGCTCCCCTGAAAGGGCCTCACGCAATCATGGCCTTCACACCCCTCACGCACTCACCGCCCTCACGGCCCTCACACCTTTCACGCCCCTCACGCACTCATGCCACTCACACACCGCCCTCACGCCCCTCACGCACTCATGGCCCTCACACCCCTCGCGCACTCACCGCCCTCACGGCCCTCATAACCCTCACGCACTCATGGCCCTCACGCCACTCACCGCCCTCATGCCCCTCATGCACTCATGGCCCTCACACCCCTCACGCACTCACCGCCCTCACGGCCCTCACGGTCCTCACAGCCCTCACAGCCCTCATGGCCCTCACTCACCCTCACACCCATGGATTTTCCTGCTTCAGAAACTCACTCACCCTCACCTCACCTGTCAAGATGAGGGTGAGTGAGGGTGAGTGGTGGCCCTCACGAGTGAGGTTTGCCGAAGTATGCTCCGTTGTAATCATTGCCAAGAGAAACTCGCTGTCGCTTTTGGCGTTGTTTTACCACAGTTAAGTTGCGGCTGCCAGGCATGTTTGACGTCAACATTACCTAATAGATAAAATTAGGAGCTATTTATTCACCGTTTTACTGTTCCGTACGAGCGCGAGCTCGTGTCTACTCGTTTCGGTTCTGTGCCATGCGATAGCTTTATGAGGCTCTGATCTGGCATCAATAGGGATCGTCATACGTCGCGCTATATTGAAAACTAGAGCATATAACTTTAGGCTCTTGAAGCTGGAAGACCGATGATCCAGTATCGAGGGCAAACGATTGTTAGCGATTGGGAAATTTAAATCGAAAAACAAGTGAAAAGCTCGTGGCTGGACTATGACCCCGGCTGCTCCCAGACAGAAGTTGCTACACGGTCCCTGGAGGATCCACGAGCCCCCAAGACGGGGCGGGGCTTCTCAGCCGTGAAACCCGATCCTCGCACGGGGGCCTACAAGCAGCCGTTTCGGAGGTGACCGCCCTCGCTCATGGAGACGAGCATTCCTTCCGAAACGGCGAGCCGGACGCACCGCTTTGCGGACGGCTCATTCTCATGTATTCCGTTATGTAATCAGTAACCTTTTAAATTTGAATTTGAATAAACAGTTAAAAAGAATCGCACAAAAAATGATTATTTAATTGGACCGAATATTCTAACACGATGTCTACCAACTACTTTTGTCGTCGTTTTTTGGCAAAATTCACCGGTGACAAGTTAAGAGTTCAGGTGTAACTCCTTCCACCTCTTTCCCCTTTAGCAGAGCGAATGCTGCAAAGGAGGCGACCCCCTCCAGCGTTCGATCTGTTGAAGTGAAAAGAGGTGGAAGAAGATTCCCTGAGCTCTTAACATGTCACCAACAAGCTACATCTGAAGGATTCACCTATTTCTCTTCCTACTCCTGGCAGTGCCATCATCTGTGCTACTGCACCGGGGGGCCGCGATGTTTGGGTAGTGGACCGGTTGAGGGTAGTGCTGAACGGCGCTCCGGGAGGGGACGCATTGAGGGTGTGCTGGATGACGCCCCGGAAGCAGGTGGGTCGAAGGAAGAGGTGCCCAGTGGCACTCCTGGAGCGGGTGGGGTGGAGGAAGAGGCGCCCAGTGTCACTCCGGGAGCGGGTGGGGTGGAAGAAGAGGCGCCCAGTGTTGCTCCGGCAGCGGGTTGGGCGGATGAAGAGGTGCCCGGTGTCGCTCCGGGAGCGGGTGGGGTGGAGGAAGAGGCGTCCAGTGTTGCTTCGGGAGCAGGTGGGGTGGAGGAAGAGACACCCAGTGTCGCTCCGGGAGCAGGTGGGGTGGAGGAAGAGCCGCCCAGTATCATTCCTGGAGCGGTTGGGGTGGAGGAAGGGGTGCCCAGTGTCGCTCCGGAAGCGGGTGGGGCGGAGGAAGCGGCGCCCAGTGTCGCTGCGGGAGCGGGTGGGGCAGATGAAGAGGTGCCCGGTGTCGTTCCGGGAGCGGGTGGGGTGGAGGAAGAGGCACTTAGTGTCGCTCCGGGAGTGGGTTGGGCGGAGGAAGAGGCGCCCAGTGTCGTTTCAGGAGTGGGCGGGGCGGAGGAAGAGGCGCCCAGTGTCGCTCCGGGAGTGGGTGGGGCAGATGAAGCGGTGCCCGGTGTCGTTCCGGGAGCGGGTGGGGCGGAGGAAGAGGCGCCCAGTGTCGCTCCAGGAGCGGGTGGGGCGGAGGAAGAGGCGCCCAGTGTCACTCCGGGAGGGGGTGGGGTGGATGAAAAGGTGCCCTGTGTCGCTCCGGGAGAGGGTAGGGCGGAGGAAGAGGTGACCGGTGCCATTCCGGGAGTCAGTGGAGCGGAGGAAGAGGAGCCCGTTGGCGCAACGGGAGCGGGTGGGCCGGATGAAGAGGTGCCAGGTGCCGCTCCGGGAGTGAGTGGAGTGGAGGAAGAGGTGCCCGGTGGCGCTCCTGGAGAGGGTGGGGCGGAGGAAGGGGAGCCCACTGGTGCTCCGGGAGCGGGTGGGGCGGATGAAGAGGTGCCCAGTGGCGCACCGGCAGAGGGTGGGGCGAAGGAAGAGGCGCCCAGTGTCGTGCCGGGAGCGGGTGAAGCGGAAGAAGAGGCGCCCGGTGTTGTTCCGGGAGCTGATGGGGCGAAGGAAGAGGTGCCCGGTGGCTCTTCAGGAGCGGGTGGGGCGGAGGAAGAGGCGCCCGCTGTCGCTTCGCGAGCGGGTGGGGTGGAGGAAGAGGCCCCCGGTGTCGTTCCGGAAGCAGGTGGGCCGGAAGAGGCGCCCGGTCTTGTTCCGGGAGCGGAAGGGGCGAAGGAAGAGGTGCCCGGTGGCGCTCCGGGAGCGGGTGTGGCAGAGGAAGAGGCACCCAGTGTCGCTCCGGAAGCGGGTGGGGTGGAGGAAGAGGCCCCCGGTGTCGTTCCGGAAGCAGGTGGGGCGGAAGAGGCGCCCGGTGTTGTTCCGGGAGCGGATGGGGCGAAGGAAGAGGTGCCCGGTGGCGCTCCGGGAGCGGGTGGGGCAGAGGAAGAGGCGCCCAGTGTCGCTCCGGAAGCGGGTGGGGCGGAAAAAGAGGAGCCCAGTGTCGCTCCCGGAGCGGGTGGGGCGGATGAAAAGGTGCCCAGTGTCGCTCCGGAAGCGGGTGGGGCAGAGAAAGAGATGCCCGGTGGCACTCCTGGAGTAAGTGAGGCAGAGGAAGAGGAGCCCATTGTCGCTCCGGGAGCGGGTGGGGCGGAAGAGGTGCCCGGTGTCGTTCCGGGAGCTGGTGGGGTGAAGGAAGTGGTGGTTGGTGGTGCTCCAGAAGCGGGTGGGGTGGAGGAAGTGGTGCTCGGTGTCACTCCGGGAGCGGGTGGGGCGAAGGAAGAGGTGCCTGGTGGCTCTCCGGGAGCGGGTGGGGCGGGAAAAGAGGTACCCGGTGTCGTTCCGGGAGCGGGTGGGGCAGAGAAAGATGTGCCCTTTGTCGCTCCGGGAGCAGGTAGGGCGGAGGAAGAGGCACCCAATGTCGCTCCGGGAGCGGATGGGGCGGAAGAAGAGGTGCCCGGTGTTGTTCCGGGAGCAGGTTGGGCATAAGAAGAGGCGCCCAGTGTCGCTCCGGGAGCCGATGGGGCGGAGAAAGAGGTGCCCGGTTTCGCTCCCGGGGCGGGTGGGGTGGAGGAAGAAGCACCCTGTGTCGCTCCAGAAGCGGGTCGGGCGGATAGAGAAGTGCCCGTTGGCGCCCCGGAAGCAGATGTGGCGGAGGAAGAGGTGCCCAGTGTCGCTCCGGGAGCAGATGGGACGGAGAAAGAGGTGCCCGGTGTTGCTTCGAGGGTGGGTGTTGCGGAGGAAGAAGCGCCCTGTGTCGCTCCGGAGGTGGGTGGGGCGGATAGAGAGGTGCCCGGTGGCGCTCCGGAAGCAGATGGGGCGGAATAAGAGGTGCCCGGTGTCGTACCGGGAGCCGGTGGGGCGTAGGAAGATGTGCCCTGTTTCGTTCCGGGAGCGGGTGGGGCGGAAGAAGAGGTGCCTGTTGTTGGTCGGGAAGCGGGTGGGAAGGAGGAAGGTGTTTCTGGTGTCTCTCCTGGAGCCGGTGGGCCGGAGGTGGTGGTTCCCTTTGGCGTTTCGGGAGCAGGTGGAGTGGAAGCAGCGCCGGTTTCGCTCCGCGAGTGTATTGGGTTGTCGAAGTGCTTCGTCTTGGTCTTGAAGTTGATCCCGGTTTTGGTTCGGCAGTCGATTGTGGGCTCACTTCGGTGGTGGTCTCGATGGTACTGGTTGTCTCGACGGTGCTGGTTGTCACGATAACCGGTCCGCGTGTGTGGAGGCGGAGGATTATCAGGCCCGCAAACGCCATCGTTATTCCCAAGGAAGCTAGGACCACAGGACGGGTGCTGTGTATTATTTCCTGGCCTGCGCTCGCCTTGTCCGCGTCTTCCTGCACGCAACAAAGGGAAGGGCAGTAACATTGACATACTGACCTCTGGACTCCCCACAAGCCTATTCGTAATACCAACTGCGTACATTCCTGTCCCGTTTCGTGATTTCAAACTTCGGCCGCCAAGCCTCCCCTGTTTTCACTCCACCCTTTGCCAGGCGGTAGCTCCTCGCTCTTCTCCTTCACGTCGTTTCCTCTTGGGTGGTTTCACCTTCTCTAGAGTTGCAAATACTGACGACTGAGGTATAGGACAGCACGGCAGGGAAAGATATAGCCGAAGAGATGGAGAGCAGAGGTGGAGTCTAGGGAGTTTGGGAACCATCGCCTTTGGGTTTGTTGCCCCATGAAGTTTATAATTATCAGCATCGGTCTTTGGGTGTCAACACCTTTCAGTTTGTGTGCCTTTCAGTGTGAAGACATTAGGTGTTTTAGTGGATGGTTCCAAAGACTCCGATAACGACGCCCGATACTTTGCCGACGCCTTTGCGCGTGCATCGTAATGGTTATCTCGAGCCGTTATCGGAGGTATCGAAACGATATACTAAAACCCATGATTACGAAACAGATACGGTTATGTATACCGCATATGTCAACGCTTTGATGTCAAGTCGGCGTAGCATCTTTTATCATTTAAATATGCACTATGGTATCACTGGTCCGCATCGCGGTTTGGACTTGAGCATAGAGTTCTAACTACAGGCTAATGGGTTTGCGAACAGAGTTTCAGTTACTGCGCTACCGCGGTCAAAGGTGGGATCAACTTTCGGCCGAGGAGGTTCGGCGGACGGGCCGGATGCGGAACTAAGGTGCACCTAGGACGCATCAATTTTAGTTGTGCTAGAACTAAGATGGATAGTGCTAAGATGAAAATAGTGATTGGCACTTACGGCCGGGACTGGCTCCAGCACAGCGTCTTTCGAATGCTGATCTTCCATATGGTTCTCCGGCAATCGTGCTCGGAACAGCCGTTGATATCCTCGGGAAGTGTCGCGTACCCATTATCTACTTCTTTGTTCTCCTGTGGAAACTGCCCAGTACCATGGACAAACCACAGTTGTCGAAATTGCTGAAGCCGAAACTGCTGCGGCCAAATTGTTCTTAGACTGCATAGTAGTCCATGGACAGCCAGCGATTGTCTACATGTCTAGAAGCGGAAACTTCTACGGCCAAATGTGACGGAAAGCCAACGATTAACTAAAATCTAGGAGCCGAAACTGCCATGGCCAAATCGCTTTTATGTATAAAAGTAGTCGATGGACAACCCACGATTGTCGACATTGCTAAAGTAGAACAAAAAAGTGGTACAATTGTTTGTGTGCAGGAGAGTAACTAGTCCATGGAAAGCTAGCGATTGACGACATTGCTAAAAGCAGAAATTGAAGTGGCCAAAATGTTTTACACTTTCTGAAAAACCCGAGATTGAGGTATTGACAGACGACGACAATGAAGAGAAGGAGAACGTCTCAACTTGTTTACGCCTAATTGTTTACATCGAGATACAATTTAATCGAGACATCCGTGGTGGACGTTAGTCAAATCCGTCCGGTTTTGGTGCACCAAACAAATTTTTTTTTCTATACGTGTGGATAGATAGATTTAGAAGTGTAAACGCGAAAATAAATCACATATTTCTTTTTGTGCCTTCGCGGTGCAAGCACGTGCAGCTTGCATATGAACATAACTGCGTAAACTTTGTTTCATCATGAGTCCAAACACAGACGGTGCTTCTAGCGCGAGCATGTGACCCTGAACAGAGCTTGCAGCGCACGAGCGCGCGAGCTTGGCAGGGAAGCTGAGGCCCTATGTTGCGCTTTTGGACTCCCACGGCGACTAGGGAGAAGGAAGTGATGTCAACGACGCAGCAAACGAATATTGGATGTTAATTGGTGAAAGTCGCTGATGACGAATTTCCGCAGAAGAAAACAAAGAAAAAGTGAGCTCTGCTTTCTTTTGCGGAAAACTCTACATCAGTGAGTCTCACCAATCAGCGTCCAATCTGCGTTTGCTGCGCTGTTGACGTCACTTCCTTTTCCTCGGCGCCGTGGGAGTCCAAATAGCGCAACATAGGACCCCTGAAAGCCCGGAGCTCACTTTTTTTTTTGTATTTTCTGCTGCGCTCACATTTAAGGTGCAACCCCACCGTGCATGACGTTTAGGTTCTTTTTTGACGGTTTATAACTTTCTTTCTGGGTATCCTACAATTATAAAGTTAATGTCAAATTAAAAAATAAAAGCTGTTTTTCAACGATACTCTAATGTCTGGATGTTACATTTATTCTTAGTTGTTAATTAATTATTTAGCTTTTTATTGACCTCAGTTTCTAATATTGAAAAAAAAATTATTTCTGGAGTTATAGCCTCCCGTCGCCCACGATATTTTACGTGAGCGTTTGGTTGTATATATTAAATTAAAAAAAGTGAGCAACGAACTGTACGGATAATGCATATTTTAAATAAAAAATAAAGTTTAAACTTGTATTTTTCATGGTGCTATAAAAACGGAATCACGTCAACTAATCAAAATTACGAGACATTAAATTACGAGAGCACCCTTCGATATTACATTTTTCAGGACTTCCATAGTGATATATTAGACGCTAAGAATATTTTTAGACCTCAAACTTTTCCCATTCAGTTACGGCAAATTGTAGTTTCTTTATATAAAATACAGATGGCAAGACGTGTTTAAGAATGGTAGGTTGCCTGCATGTCTGTCTGCCTCAGGGTGAAGATATCCATTGTTGCACTGAATGTGCCAGCGCGTGACGCTCTCGCGCACTCGGTGCGTGACTTGGGCGGTAAAATGGCGTCTATGCATTAGCCAAAGCTACGCGCTCGAGCTGAGTGACACCGGACTGCGCGCACTTCAAAATGCATTAAAAAAAACAATTGGGCGGAAAAAGTGCTGAGATGTCACCACTCAAGCAAACGCGCGCGTGTGTATGAACACTGAAGTGCACTTTTCGTCGTGTACCGCTTGGAACGTCACGTGAAAGACAGAAATAGCTCCAGAAACAGACTGTCAGATGGCTGGATGCCCGCAGTGAGCGAGCCAGAGATGTCAGAACAGTGTCACGGAGTGGGGTCAAATGAATAAAAATAAAGCGATGATCCACTCCAAAGGATAAACGAGAAATTACGGGAAAAGAACAAAAGAGCTAAGTTCGACCGGTGACTAGCGCTAGGTCCACGCCCGGTGTATAAACAGTAGAGAGAGACGATGACACAGGGAGGATAAGCAAACAAAACATTAAATTTAATAAAATGAAAAACTTCGCCGCGCACGGCAATAGATCACTCAACATAAACCACACTCCAGCTCAACGCTATGGAGCCCTGCGAGCCAGAGACTAATACAAAAAAGACTCGACGCTCATAAAACAGGAACAAGCCCTCAAAACAGCGACGAAAACCCGACACTAACTAACAGCGAGAGCGAACCGAGATGGACTCGAACGTCTCCGCTACACACATGGGATCACCCCCAAAACAGTCGCGACAGAAAGAAGCACTGCGTAAAAATCGTCCCAATGTTCAACAGTTCGTACTTCAGAGCCGGAGGATGAAGTCGACAAATCAGAAAACCAGGCTTATCTTTCCGGAAGATGCTGAGTCCAGAGCAGTCCGTCGTCTGGAGTCGTGGGCCGATGAACGACGTCTCGGAGTCCGGTGGTCCGGTCAGAAGCTCGATGAGATCGATACCGCGCACCACACAGCCACGCACGCTTCAGCACAACCAGCTTAAACACTTGCCCGACAGGCAGGGCAGAAGCCAAAAATCAAACGTTCCAAAACTCACGTGCAGGGAGAAACCGCGTCGAGCAGCGACCCGGCCAGCTCCGGGGCTCGACTACCTCCTTTGTTCCAGAACCCCCTTTTATAGGCTCGTCTACCGACCAACCTCCCATTTTCCCGCCTTTCGGGCCAGTCAAGTTCCCAGAAAAGCAAAGGTACCCAGCGCCGACCCAAACGTCCAAAAACATCAATTACCGCCGATACGTAGAACACGACAACCCCGACAGGCGGCAGACTGATTAAGTCGCCGCCTTCAAAAGCGCGCTAGCCAGAGTAAACATCTTTGTATCCCGGCGGCGCCCTCGCGTCTCAAATCGGCACCATACTCGAGCCAGCACACGCACCCCTCCGTCTGCGAGGTCAAAGCCACAATGGCCACAAACTGTGCCCCGGGATGAAATATAATCCGCGTCGCCCGTCAACAAAAACCCATCCCGCAAACGAGCGAACCCGTTGGGGACGACGGGACGAACTGAGATTAAAAGCGGCACCGCACTTCCCCGTCCTGACCATACCGAATCTTAAAGTGGTCCGAAAAGGAGATCATAGAAATGAGAAACAAAAATAAAGAAAAACCTGAATTCGTGACAAACAGCAAGCGCGAGGCTGCGGGTGCACCACAGCTGCTTTTGCGCGCACGCTCTACTGTGCGTCGGTACACATGCCTGACGCGATCCAAATAGAAAAGGGCACCATGAAAGGGATTCCGCCACTTATGCGAGAACGTTTGAATGTTTTTTCACTTACGAAAATCATTTTCGCAATCAAACTATGGTTGGACTATATTTTGTTTTAAAAACCACCTCAACAATATCGGGAAAAGAGTGCCGATACTCTAACCGTAGCTCATTTGGTTTAGCTCACTATAGACGCTTTCACACGCGCCAGATTGAGCCGCCATAGCCGCCCTTCTCTTGTCTTACCGAGATGCCGAGCCACTGAAGCGGGCGTTGACGAAAGGTCTCCACAACGGCCTATGCTGGGGGAAGGACACAGTAACACTTAAAATGGCAATAACCTCTCCTGCTGTGGAAATGATGAAGTCAAGCGAACGGAATAAGAGGAAACAAAAACTGAAGGGCAGTTATGGCGGCGCCCATGCACAGCTGCTGTAAAGCGTCTATACACTAAACCGAGCGCGGTGGAGTACCGTTGGCCGAGTGTGTTGTGGCACCGCAGATCAGAGCACGTGGAGAAATGTGCGAGCGCGAGCTCCGTTCAAAGCACGGAGCTCACGCTGCAGAACCTGTAGGGACTAAATCCCCTCGATGTGTTTGCGTTGGTCTTTCAAGTAACGTAAAATGTGCCAGTGCACGAGGCCCGTGTCTCGGGCGGCCCTTGGAGGCAAATGGCCGCGCAGCACCAAAAAGACTGGCCCTTGAAGCAAATGCGGCGGAGCACCCGCTCGTGGCACATGTCTCGCGCGTTTCCACAACAATGGTTGGCGGTACTTGTAAAAAACGTCTTTATCAAGGGACTTTAACAGGGACCCTGGGTTCATGCGCCCATCCGCATCCTAGCGTCGTACGATCGTGTATCACGTATACTGCGTGATGCATGTTAAAGAACCCACGCAAACAATTATACTGCACTGGATAAATTGATTATCTACAACGGGTAACAATGTCGCCCAACGAAACTCCCGCTCTCTAAAAAACTAACGACTAATTTTGAATGCGCCGTTACATTGCATTTTTAATGTGTGCTCGCGTGTTCGCGTTCTTTATTTCTTTTTTTTTTGTCTACATGTTTGATTATGCGGTTCTTACTTATTATCAAACAGACGTTGTCGTTCTTCTGGGAAGATATTATATAACTAAGAAAATAACACGTTAGCGCAAAAGACAAAAAAAAACAACATAAGCGCACGTAATAAACAAATGTAAATAATAGAATTGAATATAATTGTGTTTTAAAATGTTTGAGCGCACCAAAAGCTATTGTTCCGCTTTGCTCGCACGATAAAGCCAAATATTTTACTGGTAATGTATTTAGTGAAACAAAGCTTATTTTCTGCAAATGTGCAATGCGCTCAGTTTTCACGTGATTACACGCCTGTTTATCATTATTGTTTTTGTTTCCCACTGCGATTCATCGCGTGTTCTTTTGTGTGCTACTTGCATTAGAGACCAAGGTAGCCAGGAGCCTTCTATTTCGTGGGTTTCAAAAAATCTGTGCTACTTTCCATGTGCGCCACAATCAATACAAAATATTATAAACTTCACATTTGGCCGCTTGCATGAGGTAAACAATGACTGTGATTATATGAAATCCCATGGGAAAAGCTCATTCTAGGCACGCGATGGTTGCCATGGATTGAATACTCATAATCGGCGCCGAGATGATTGGTTGCGGTCAGCAGGTGGAGTTTTTTATCAACCCAGAGTTAGAATGTTTCCTCCTTTCTATTCTAAGCAATCAGGAAACAACTTACACGAAATCTGAGGGTAGTAAAAAACTATAAACATTCAAACATTAGGGCCTGGGCAGTTTATGTCTAGAAGCTTTTGCTTTCGATGCACCCTTAAGTTTCTATATGGTCAACGCTAGTGTAAAATGTAGTGCTGTTTTTGTCTTAGTCAGCATACCATGTGCGCGCTTACACTATAATTTACACAACGTTAAACTATTCCCGTTTGTATATTTTTTCATTTTTGTACACCACTACTTGCGCGCATAAATCTACAAATTAAGACCGGTACATTGCTTACACTCTGTGCAAGCGCTCCACAGACCCAGAATCTTTGCCTGTAAGTCATTACATTTATCACTGAACTCGTACTAAAATGAATTCGTATCATTTTGTGCTGCGAGTTAATTTTTAACCTTGGCATTTTTTTATTATGACTTTCACACCAGTCCTACTTTGGGTTTACCAAACTCAATACCTAAAGCGGAGTGTCATTTTTTGTAGTTTTGGCGTTGGTTTTTTATGACCACCCAACCAGCTATTCACGGAATGAACATATCTGAAATAATGTTTCATAAAATAAATGTTGTTCGGAATAAGTATTTTAACCGTCTTTGCAATGCATTCAACTTTTGTCTTTTTTATTTCCAAATACACATTAGGGTATCTCTGTTCGAACCTGCACAATCTTAGGGTGCTTAGGAGCCGCGCTTGTAGCGTATGGAAGCGTTTGACCGCGAACGCTAGCATGATACCAAAAAGAAAAAAATAATAGAATAAACAAAAGTCTGGCTTTTAGAGCCTTATCAGGCCTTTCGCTTGGAGTCAGCTAAAGTCTAGTTACACGTGCAACACGTGCTGGCGTCTGCAGTCATATAGCTGCTTGAAATAAAAAAATCTATTTTAATTTCAAACCGTTCTATCTTATGTTGATTATTCACTTCTAATTATTATATAGAAGAAATGAGCGCCTGTGGTGCATGCACTTAGTAATGTTTTGAGAGAATCTTGTTTTTTGGCCTGTGTAAATAAATTACGCATTGAAGGGAAGATGAAACTTTGAGAATGGGATGACAGCAGTTGGAATAGAGCGCGAATATTTGAGAGGAGGACGTCAACTGAATCAAAAGACAGAAACGAGAGAAGAAATTTCTCTATGAACGACGTCCACCTGAGCCGAATATTGTCAAAACAAGAACTTACCTTGTTGACACCTTTAGGATTTATTTATTTGAAAATAAAACAAAACATGTCAGCAAAAATTAAAACAATATACTTTTTTTTTTTGCTGCCAAGTGTATTTCACATATCTAGATGGCACACGCTTGCGCTACGTTAGTTCTATTTGTTTTGGCGATATTAGACAGGTGGACGTCGGCTGATCCACTGCATAATGACGGAACAACCGACTTTGCGGAACGTGAGAATCTGAAACTTTGGGTGATAATCAGAAATGCTGCGAGCGGAGGGGCAGCCTTTGTTTGTAACTTTGGCTTGAGCTCCCGTTGCACGAGTACTGTTGCAGCTGACGTGCAATTGAACACAAAGAGCTGACGCTTGTATCCGTAATTGTGCAGAGATCCCACAGTTTGCAACAGAACTCAAACTTTCAAAAGGGTCCATTGAGCTTGCCAGAAGCACTGTTTGTAGCTTGAGCGTTACATGCGACTCCTGTTTTATGTTTTGCACTCCCGTACACTGAAGGGATATTTCCTCCGGTATGTCCACTTCCGCTACCAAATAAGATGACATGATCAAGTAAGGAGAAGCCCAAAGATTACTCCCAGTGGAAGAGGAAAAAAGACACAAATGGTTGTTGTTTATTATGCCCTAATTCCATAGAGCTACAAATAGAAACAACCAACACCAATAAGCCTCAAGCAAAGGACAAAATCAATATGCGCCCCTGCCCGTTTCGATCTGGATGAACATCGCACCGGCGTGCGGTCGAGTATTAATACTCCTTGGTGCTTGCTAAAAACCCCAGGCTAGCGGTTGTACTGCCCTGGCTATATTGCTCGTCTACAGCTGAGAGACAAGTCGCCAGTAGAGGCAGACTAACTTTAGGCAGTATAAACACACACAAACAAACACAAAAAGCACACACGCAAAGGTATTTTTGAGCAGGCTTGCTGTCTCTCGGTGCTTTTAAAGTAAGCACGAGCGATTGCAAGCCTGCCAAGGTACATTCGCGTGCGTCATTCATTGCTTGAGGCGTGTCGGGGTTGGTTGTTTTTATTAGTCACACTCGTTGGACTTGGGCATGAGCATAGCGATCCTGCTACTGCCAACAGCGGCAGTACAACCGGGAGCTCGTGCTAATACTTCAAAACATGCTGTATCATCATCATCATCGTAAACTTTAATAATCGAAAAGTGAAAGAACTTGCGGTCCCTGGTCGGTGCGCTTGAGCTCGTCAGCAGCTGCTTGTCATCGAGCTCTGTGCCGGATAGGGCCGTCTCCTAGGAGGAAATGGTGGGGGAAGGAAGGGGGTGATACCCTCACCGGGGAGTGGGGGTATTCCCAGGTAAAGTGGGACACGTTGGTACAACCTATACGTAAGGCTTTACCTATACGAGGAGCAGTACACAGTGGCCGCGGTAGGTAGCGGTAACGTTCTTCTAAAGGCCCATAAACTATTGCGTTTGAGATCGTTTGGGTGCGTTTGACTGCGTTGCGGCTGCGAAAAACCAGGACATCCCTGCTTCGTATGTCGCGTGCCAAGCTACTATTTGAATTGAATTCCACGCTTCATGCGAAGCATATATGTGCGCGCTGACTCGCTTCCGTTTCTTAGCGCAGCGCAGTCAAACGCACTAAAACGCAACGGTGTGTATGGGAATTTAAACACCCTATTACATGGCGTTAATTCTTAAGCCCGGTTCACACAGTTTCGATTGACTGCGTTTGACTGCGTTTGACTGCGTTGTGGCAGCGAGACAGGACATCCGCTTCTTATATCGCGTGCCAAGAAGATTCCTTGAATTGATTCCACGCTTCATACGAAGCATAGATGTGCCGGTGACTCGCTTTCGGTTCTCGCCGCAACGCAGTCAACGCACTACAAGTGTCTGAACCGCCTACTGTTTGTCAGAATCTGGTTTCGGCAGCATTTGCAAGCATCGATATTTTCACCGTCTCATCAAGGAACACGACCCCTCTCACTGATATAACGCATAAAACCAAAATATTCGTTTGTAGGGAGGCAGGCATTTATTTGTGCTCGTAAGCACAAGCGCCACATAGAGGCACGTAGCCCGTACAATGATTGCCTGAGAGGTCCGTATAGGGAGTGATAATGATAATACAGTGCGATATAATGTGGGGCAGTGATAATGTACAGTGAGGCATCACGAGGGAGGGGTCTAAGTTGATCGCAGGTGTGTGGCAGCTTCGCGACAAAGTTGCGAAACCTCGGGTCGGTCACTAATGGGCACGTTAGTCATTCGTTTTAGCAACGTTCAAAAAGTGCCGACCAACGGAGCAATCAATTGTAATTCTGTTGTATGTATGTTTAGACAGCGGAAAGTTAGTCAACCCCGAAGGCGTCTGGTGTTTTCGTTGCAGATGAAAGCCAGTGCAGTATACCGCTGCTTGTCTGACGTCTTTAACGTGCACCACGCAATAGTGATACATGACAGCACGCGGGACACAACCTAAGCAACTTGTAAGTGTAGACCACGGCTATTTGTGAGGTGGCCCCAAGCGCAGGTCTGTGAACGCCGACAGCTTAAGGAATGCGTGGCCTGACAATAGGTATGCTGCATTCGCTGATATAAGGCAGAGAAACAAATGAAAGAAGCGTGAATGTCACACCCTGCGTCTCTTAACCTGACCGTGACTATAGAATATTTCTGTAGCCCCATTTCCATGGAAACGACCAAAAGATCTGTCAGGTGACGGCTGAGAATGGCCGCTTTTATTCGGTCACCCTTCTGCGGATGCTTTGGTCGACTCGGAACCAGCGGCCCACTTGTCCACTTCTGCCTCTTCGACCTTCTCTTTGTTTTCTTCCAGTTTTTTCTTGTCGTCGCTGGATAGGCCAGGAAACTTGGCGACGATCTGCGAAATTCAGGGCGTCCATTACTGACAGGCTCTCCCCCTTCATTCACAGCTGCACGGTTTTCAGATCCCATGTTTGTTACCTCTCGAGAAAAAGGGCTCCCGAAATTGTAGCTGTCATTATACAGGATTCCCGCTAGCAAGCTTCTGAACCTATCCCTGATAGCACTCCTGGGTGCATGCACCTCCAACAGCGCTATGCATAGCATGTTTCGAAGCGGAGTATCAGAGACTCCGTCAAAACGCTTCTTTAATCCTGTTTAGCATCATTTTCTTAAAAACGTTATCCCTAGCACAACTTGGTAAATCACAGATAAAAATCTTCACCTATGTTGTGCCTGCGTGTATGATTTACAGAAGTGTGCCTATTTTAAATGCAGTGCTCAAGATACTGTATTTAAATTACTTTTGTAATTCAAAGACACTATTTAGTAAATACAGTCATTTAGTACAGTCATTTAGCATACACTCGTGCGAATACATTTAGTCCAGAGTATTTGCTACACTATCTCAATTACGTTTTTCACTATCTTGTTCAGTATCTCAAATACATTTTGCGAACTTAGAAAAAAGTTTCGCCAGAACAATCTGCGAAACTATGGATCATCAGACTCCGAGCAAAGCTTAACCTGTTTCAAACTTGGAGCCAAGCGACCGAACACAGAACCGGAAACAAGGCACGAACAAATCGCAGTATCCAAATGCCAACAAAATACCAAACGGATAGCCCCAAGTACGCCCGCCTCTGTGTGACCGCTTGTCCACTTTTGTTTCTTCTTCAAGCTGCCTTTGAATGACACGTCATGCTGCAGGAGCAAAGTGCTGGGGGCGTCATCCGAATTCTACATTCCGACCCAAGCTTTTGTCTGGAGCTAGAGCGGTTCGGTCAGCGGAGGATTGTGTCGCCAACGCTTGGTACAATCACAATGAGCCATTTTCGGAAGTCGCCGGCTCAGGGAGTTCTGGTGAAAAATGCGCGAACACGTATTCATGCGAGCAAGAGCAGTGGCGTAGCCCGGGGGAGGCTTTTCAAATCCTCTCCCCCTACCCCCAAATCCAAAACCCAGCGGAATCTATATATATACCTGCATATTGCCCCCCGCCCCCCCCCTTTAATAAGTCATAAACGTGTAACTGTCCTCGCCCCCCCCCCCCGCCCCCTCCGAAACACATTTGTGGAAACGCCACTGAGCAAAGGCACTACATGCTGGCTTTTTTGAGCTGCAATGACCTAGACTGGGCTTCCCCAAAGCTCCTTGTGTGTCTATTGAGGCTTAACTTTTGCTCCGAAGCTCGTTCAAAAGCGTTTTTTTCATCTCCTTCCAAATGCGCTCATTGTGGAGAGACCATCACCAGCACAACCTTCGAGCTGAGGGTTTTTGTTGGTGTCCGCCATTGACCATGTAAATAGTGTTAGTCTCATTTCTTGCTGGCACGAAGCTACTCCTTGAAATTTCAAAATATAGAATCTATTACCAAAATTCACCACTGGTTCCAACTTGAGATCGGTACGCGTAGGGACCAAATTTATCGGTTATTTTTAGAGCGGAAACCGTGCAATGGAGTTTACTTTGGCAGGTCGCGCCATCTTCTGCGCAACTTCCGCAAAGATGGGAAGTCCGTTTTGTTAGTTGCGCCGTTGAAGATGCTGTAGCTTTCGTTGGCATAGTTTACACCAACACAGACATATGATCGCCTCATTAGTTTTTTTTACAGTCTGCGAATAAAACCACTTTGTGTCATCCAAGCGTGCAAAACAGCAAAGGCAACAAGCGCAAGGTCTTTGCTTTCCATGCGTGAGGTGCACGTGGTAACAATATTGTTTAAAGATAAAATGACTCACTTTTTTATTTTACCGAGTTCTAGCGATCACCGAATCAATGCAATGTTTCGGTGATTGATTTGTTTAGTTGAAGCGCTCAGTAAAAACCGTCAAAACTGCATTTGTGGCTGTGCTTTCTTGAATAAGAGAACTAAAGTCCCAGCCGCACGCCATTGAAGGTTCTGGCGTGCGGCCGGCGGAAGAAATGGATAAGATAGTGGTTACATTTTTGCCTTTAATTTATTCGAAATACAAAAATAGCGTTCTGACTCGGCTGTATTTGTGGCGCGTGATATTGTTATTTCGCGAAAACTTCCAGAGTGTTATTCGCAGATTTGACGAGTTGCTGTTTGTTGTTTGACCGATGCCGACTCTTAATTTCTTAAACAATTCTAAGTGCTTCACTTAGTCTAATTTGAGGCCGATGCATAGTGACATTATAGTACGCATATTACCGCGTAGCTGTTAACGGCTAGGTTTCCCAGGATCGTGTCCGGTACCAAAATCTTGTCGACACAAGCCTCCACAAATCTCTGGACAGCTACCGCCATCTATAAGCGACGGCGGCAAGCACACAACCAGTCTGGTTGCCGCCGTCGCTCGTAGATGCGAGAACCTCCCAGCTATCATAGAAAAATGTATAGTAGCGCGAGTTGGTGAGAATTCATCGTAGAAAACAGCGCGCAGAACAGACGAGGACGAAGAAGAAACACACGTGACGAGCGCCGTGCCCGTCACGTGTGTTTCTTCAACCTCGTCTGTCTTGCGCGCTCTTTCCTACGCTCTAATCAGTTTCGGTTTAGACTCAGGATGGGCCGTGCGCGTGACCTTTCGGGGAAGAAGACTGGGTGCGGAAAGAGCGGCGACGTACGCAGCAGCGCGAATGGGTCCGCAACCGACGTGAAGCCGCTGTCGCCTCGACTTCCACTGCGTCCATCGCTTCAGACTCCTTGCAAAAGAAGAGCACATCGCTTGCCTGGAAAGCCGCTACCGAGAACAGAACCAGCGATGTAAACGGCGCCGGCGGGCTACGGAGGCCAAGCGCAAGCGCGAGGCCCGGCGACGACAGCACTCCACGTCGGCTGAACAGTTCCCGGGTGCAACGGCGAGGTTCCGGAGGAGTTCGTGGAGAACCCGTTTGGCGCCACGTGCGCCGTGTGCGACCGACTCTAGGTTCGCCGGAGACGTACCAACGATCGGCGGCGCGTCGAACGAGAATAGTCGGGAAACGGGCGCGTGCGCGTTGCGGCAGTGTATCGAGTCGGTGGACGTCTACAAAGAACCGGCGTGCAGAACGTGCCGAGGTTTCCTGCTCAAAGGCGCGGTGCCCCAGTTCTCGACGGTGAACGGCTACGAGTACCCACCCGTACCGGAGCACCTACCGACGTTGAACGTGGTGGAGGAAAGACTAGTGACGCCTCGACTACCATTCATGAGCCTTCTGCGGTTGACGTGGTATGACAAAGACAACCGGGGACAATACGGTTCTCACATAACCAATTACCCAATCACACCTTAATCCTTGCATTTATAAATACTTAATTTCCACCATAGTACAGCTTCGATGGCTTTTTTTCTTCACGAGAGTGGAAAGGCTAAACATTTTGTTTTATTTAAGTGGAGCGTAAAATACGTAGTTCAAGTTCCGCCATACATTTAAACTACACTTCTTAAAAAGAAAAAAACATGTATATAGATATATTGAAAAATTAATAACGCTCTTTTTAAAAACACCGCCAACTTCTGGTCTGCGGGCAACAGGTTTCGCACCAACTTATTTTACTCGCAACGTTGTCTTTAAGTTTGGGGTCACGTTGCGATGCTCCAACTTGGCAGTCGATAAATTTTAATTGACTTCTACTTCTGTCGAAACAAATCAGCGTTTACATATTTTAAACCAGCCATATAACATGGTGACTTAAGCCTTTCGAATCATAAACAATCCCAAAAAGGTTGGTCATGCAAATATATTATTCAGATTGAAAATAAACTAAGAATAACACAAGCTTCTTGCAAATATTGAAGAACAGTATAAAAATAATGTCAATAAAATTAATCTTAAATATAAACATATTTCCGAGTGGCCGCGATATAAAACCTTTTGTATACATAACAAAAACTAAGACAAATCTCTGTACCGCGAAATCAGAACGCAGCTTCTGAGGAGGAGGAGGGGAGGCTATGCTTCTCCTCCTCCCTCTCCTTCTTCCATCCTCCTTCTCTTTCTTCCTCCTCTCTCCCCTCCCCGTCCTCCTCCCTACCTTCCTCTCCTCCTGCTCCGTACTCTCCCATCCTCCTCCTCCATACCCTCCCTTCTTCCCCCAGTTTCCCCGCTAAATTTAGTTAAAAAACTGACGCCACTTAACTTCAACAGCAATTCAATTCCCCTCTAAATTTAGCGGGGAATGGAAATGCTGTTGAGGTCACGTGATGTCGATTATCCCGTTAAATCTAGTGGACAAACCGAATTTTTTCGTAGGTGACGTGACACTAAGCCATGTGACGTCATTATCCCCGATAAATATAGCGGGGAGTTGAATTGGTGTTGAGGTTACGAGACGTCAATTTTCCCTCTAAGTTTAGCGCGGTTACGCCGACGGCGACGCCACGGAACCCGGAAACGTCCGCCTAAGAGCTGCGCTCTAAAAAAAACAACTAAGAATAGACATGTTCCAGTGAATGCTAATCACAATGATTAGCACGCCGAGACGGAAGTCGACCCGATATCTTCTGCGTCAGAGCATATTCCGCGTCATAGTGCTTTCAGTTCATAATCCAGGATATGCCTGAAGCATTATGTCCATAATGGAAAAAAGCTCAGTTTTACTTGAGACAAACCAGTCACTACGTTTCCAATATATGCAGGGACGTACGCAGACAAAAAGCCCGCGTTTCTTTTGGACGTTAGCAAAGAGGAAAAGGGCAGAAGAAGCAGACAACGTGCCGACGACTGCCCATCGTTGCGCTTCTTTACGGAAGGAGGCGCTTACTATCGCCCAACTGCGGCGCCTCCTAGACATGCGCTCTGGGGCTATTGATAACACTCTGCTCCGCTGATATCATTGCGAAGAGATACTCGTTGTCTCTTTTGGCGTTGTTTTACCCTTAGTTTTGTTGCGGTTGCCAGGCATGTTTGACGTGAACATTACCTAATGGGTAAAATTAGGAGCTAGTTATTCACCGTTTTACTGTTCTGCACGAACGCGAGCTCGTGTCTATTCTTTTTTGTCCCCTGCAATGCCTTGTGAGGCTCTGATCTGGCATCAGTAGGGATCGCCATACGTCGCGCTATAATGAAAACTAGAGCCTATAACTCTGGGCCCTTGCAGCTGCAAGGCCGATGATCCAATATCGAGGGCAAGCGATGTCCGCCAACTAGTTTAGTGGTCGTTTTCTGGCAGAATTCGGGGTGACAAGTTAAGACTTCAGGAGTAACTCCTTCCACCTCTTTCCGCTTTAGAAGAGCGAATGATGCAGAGAAGACGACCCCTCCAGCGTTCGCTCTGTTGAAGTGGAAAGAGGTGGAAGAAGATTCCCTGAACTCTTAACATGTCACCGACTCGCTACATATTGAGGACTCACCTATTTCTCTTTCTAATCCTGGCAGTACCATCATCTGCGCTACTGCACCGGGTGGCCGTGGTGTTTGGGTAGCTGACTGGTTGAGGGTGGTGCTGAACGACGCTCCGGGAGGGGACGGTTTGAGGGGTGTGCTGTATGACGCCCCGGACGCAGGTGGGGCGAAGGAAGAGGTGCCCGGTGGCGCTCCTGGAGTGGGTGGGGCGGACGAGGTGCCCAGTGATGCTCCGGGGGTGCTTCGAGTGAGCAGCGTGCTCGGTGGCGATCTGGAAGCCGGTGGAGTGGTAGAGGCGCCCGGTATTGTTCCTGTAGTGGGTGCGGCGGAGGAAGAGGTGCCCAGTGTCGCTCCGGGAGCGGGTGGGGCGGATGAAGAGGCGCGCTGTGTCGCTCCGGAAGCGGGTGGGGCGTATGAAGAGGTGCCCGGTGTCGCCCCGGGAGCAGGGGAGGCGGAGACAGAGGTGCCCGGTGTCGCTCTGGAACCGGGTGGGGCGGAGGAAGAGGTGCCCGGTGTCGCTCTGGAAATGGGTGGTGCGGAGGAAGAGGTGCCCGGTGTCGCTCCGGGGGCGGGTGGGGCGGATAAAGAGATGCCCGGTGTCACCCCGGGAGCCAGTGAGGCGGAGAAAGAGGTGCCCGATGTCGCTCTGGAAACGGATTGGGCGGAGGAAGAGGTGCCTGGTAACTCTCCGGGAGCGGATAGGGTGGAGGAAGACGTGCCCTGTGTCGCTTCAGGAGCGGATGGGGCGGACGAAGAGCTGCCCGGTGTCGTTCCGGGAGTGGGTGGGGCGGAAGAAGACTTGCCCGGTGTCGTTCGGGAAGCGGGTGGGAAGGAGGAAGATGTTCCCGGTGTCTCTCCCGGAGTGGGTGGGCCGGAGGAGCTTCCTTGTGGCGTTTCGGCAGCAGGTGGAGCGGAAGCAGACCCCGGTAGCGCTCCGTGAGTGTACTGGGTTGGCGGGGTGCCTGGTCTTGGACTAGAATGGGAACCCGGTTTCGGTTCGGGAGTCGATTGTGAGCTCTCTTCGGTGTTCTTGATGGAGCTGGAGGTCACGATAACCGGTCCGCGTATCTGGAGGCGAAGGAACGCCAGGCCCGCGAACGCGATCGTGACGACCAAGCAACCCAGGACCACGGGACGGGCGCTGTGCATTATTCCATGCCCTGTGGTCGCCTTGTCCGCGCCCTCCTGCACGCGACAGAGAGGAAGGCAGTAACGTGGATGTACAGACCTGTAGACTCTCCACGAGCCTATTCGCAATCCTAACTGCGTACATTCCTGTCCCGTTCTACTGTTTCACACTTCGGCCGCCAGGCCGCACCTGTTTTCACTACTCCCTTCGCTAGGCAATAGCTCCCCGCTCTTCTTCTTGAAGTCGTTTCCGCTGGACGGCTTCACCTTCTCTGGAGCTGCAAATACTGACAACTGAGGGATAGGGCAGCGCGGCAGGGAAAGATATAGCAGAAGAGATGGGGAGTAGAAGTGCAGTGTAAGGAGTTTGGGTACAATTAACCTGTGGGTGTATTGCCCTACAAGATTTATAATTATCAGCATCGGTGTTTGGGTGTCAACACGTTTTTGTTTGCGGGCCTTTCAGTGTCAAGACATTAGGTGTTTTAGTGGATGGTTCCACAGACTCAGATAACGACGCCCGATACTCTGCCGACGCCGTTGCGCGTGCACCGTATCGTTATCTCGTGCCCTTGTCGGAGGTATCGGAACGATCTACTAAAACCCTTAATTACGAACCAGATACGGGTAGCATACCGTATATAGCAACGCTTTGATGTCAAGTCGGCGTAGTTTCTTTTATTATTAAAATAATGTTAGGAACAGATGCGCTATGGTATCACTGGTTGAGTTGCGGTTGGGAGTCCAGCATACAGTTCTAGCTACAGACTAATGGGTTTGCGGTCAGAGTTTCAGTTACTCCGCTACCGCGGGCAATGCCGGGATCAAGTCTCGGGCAAGGCGGTTCGGCGGACAGCCCGGATGCCGAACAAAGGGGCACCGTGGACGCATGTCTTTTTAGTTGTGCTAGAAATAAGATGGATAGCGCCAAGATGAAAATATTGATTGGCACTTACGGCCGAGACTGGCTGCGACACTGGGTCTTTCGAATGCTGATCTTCCATATGGTTCTGGAGCGATCGTGCTCGGAACAGCCGTTGATATCCTCGGCAAGTGTCGCGTGCCCAGTATCTACTTCTTTGTTCTCCTGCGGCAACTGCCAAGTACCATGGACATACTACAATTGTCGACATTGCTAAAGCCGAAACCGCTGCGGCCAAATTGTTCTTACGCTGCATAGTGGTCCATGTACAGCCAGCGATTGACTACATGTCTAGAAGCGGAAACTGCTACGGCGAAATATAATGGACAGGCAACGATTGACGAAAAATCTAGGAGCCGAAACTGCCATGGCCAAATTGCTCCTATGAAGAAGAGTAGTCGATGGACAACGCACGATTGTCGACATTGCTAAAGTAAAAAAAATAAAAAATAGTGGCCAGTTGTTTGTAAGCAGCCGAGTAACTAGTCCATCCATAGCTAACGATTGACGACATTGCTAAAAACAAAGATTAGAGTGGCCAAATTGTCTACATCGAGACATCCGTGGTGGACGTTAGTCAAAGCCTTCCCGTTTTGGCGCACCAAACAAATTTAATTTTTCTACATGTGGATAGATAGATTTAGAAGTGTATACACGAAAAGAAATCACCGATTTCTTTTCGTGCCTTCGCGAGTGCAAGCACGTGCAGCTTGCACGATGAGACATAACTCTCATATAACTTTGTTTCACCATTAGTTCAGATGCAGCCGGCACTGCTAGAGCGAGCCATGTGGCCCTGCACAGAGTTGCACCGCACGAGCGCGCCTGCTTGGCAGGAAAGTTGAAAGGCCGGTGCTTGCTCTTGTATTTTCTGCTACGCCACCACGTGGCTCACACTTAAAGTAAAACGAACTGTAGCAAGCTTGAAATTGCGCGGGCTTGTCCGCACGAGCAAACACAAGGCGGCGACCAGTGAGCTCGCTTGCAATCGTCTCTCGAGCGAGAGCTTTCAGTCTTCGCGCTCTGCCAAAGCCAATGGCGGAAGGCAACAAGCGCAAACTGGTGTTACCCTGTCACCGACTTTAGTTTTCTTCAGAAGGAGCAAGCAGAAATGACCACCACGCATGGTGCGATGACGTCACGTAGAAGCATGTACAAAATTACGACTGCAGCCCGAACTTTAAAAAATGGGGGGGGGGGATCGGTGGTTGAGTGGGCTAGCGCACACTAGTGCCACTAAATAAGCTACGCGTACACCAGCTCGGAACATGTAGAGCGAAAGCTCGTGCTGCAGAACCCAGGGATCCTGAGTTCAATCCCCACCCCTGCCCGTTTCGATCTGGATGAGCATCGTACAGGCGTGCGGTCTTGTGCCACTACTGCGTCGTGCACGTTAAAGAACCAAGGCTAGCGGTACCGCACTGGCTAAATTTCTCATCTACTGGGTGATTCAAGGAGCGGCCAGGCTCCTTAAATCGACCGCAAAATTCGGTTTCTTAAGGCCGGTTCAGACACTTGCGTTTGAGTGCGTTTGACTGCGTTGCGGCGAGAACCGAAAGCGAGTCACCGGCACATCTGTGCTTCGTATGAAGCGTGGAATCCAATTCAAGGAATCTTCTTGGCACGCGATATAAGAAGCAGGGATGTCCTGGTGTCTCGCTGCCGCAACGCAGTCAAACGCAACTGTGTGAACCTGGGCTTTAACCTTTCGCGCTACAATTTTGTGCAGCGTTGCCCACAAATGGTGCATTTGTTTTGTAAAATTTGCGAAGAGCGAACTTACTTGAGGAAAAAGTAAAATAAGAAAAAAAGTCTTAGCTCCCATGGAAACGCAGCAAAGCCACAGGTCTTCAAACCATAGGGCTCCCCATGGTGTGAAGGCCAGCGTCTTCGCTGCGTTTCCATAGGAGCTACGCCTTTTTCTTTCTTTACTTTTTCCTCAAGTAAATTCGCTCTTTGCGAATTTTACAAAAAAAAATGCACCACTTGTGGGCAACGGTACACAAAGTCGAGCGCGATAGGTTAAGACGCCGAATTTCGCTGTCGATTTAAAGAGCCTGGCCGCTCCTTGAATTTCCCAGTACAGCTGAGAGACAAGTCGCCTCTTGGGGCAAACTAAGTTCAGGCAGTATAAACATACCCCCACCCCCGAATTCAAAAGGTTACAGTTGAAGCCCCTCTATCCTGGGAAGAGTGGCGCCATTCATTGTTGTTGAGATGCTCGACGCACATGCCGCGCGCCAATTCTGGGATATTCATGGCGTCTGAAATCCAGCCCAGTGCTGCGCTGTGCCGCCATGATCTTACCAAGCGCTGCACGGTGCACGTGCCTCGTGCATCGACGCACCTTGCGCTACTTTTGAAACATGAAGGGACTTTAGTTACAATGTCGCATTCGCGGATCCAAGCGGCGAGAATAGCGCAGGATTCCACTTCAGGCTGCCGTGTAGAACGGACGTGTGATGGAACGCTCGTCCGGAGCAGCGGTAACGAGCGGCCACGGCCGCGGTGTTTCGGATAAAGGCGACCACGTCGAGGGTGATGCGGTAGTTTTGCCAACGCTGATTACTAGGGAAGTGATGAAGAGCAGTGTAGTGCTGCGTTGTGACATCGGTGGACGCCCATACCAGGCCGAAGACTTCTTGTCCCCGTTGCAGCACATGGGTGTACTCTCTGAGGTGGCGGGTCAGGGCGCGTACCAGATTGGCGACGTCTGGTTGCTCAAAGTGAAAACATCGGAGGCTAGACAAGCTGTTGTATGCCAAGGACCTCTAGGTGAAGGGTCGTCGCTGCACTGTGGTTAACTCATACCGGCGGGAGATCGACGTGAAACTGCACTGGGTCACCTTTGGCATGCCCGCCGCCATCGTGCTTCCACGTGTGTACGGCGAGATGAAGGAAGTTGTCCGGGAGCAGTGAAGGGTGGACGGTCTTGGAGGCGTTGAGTCTACGACGTTGGCCGTTGTCCTAACCCTCCGCCAGGATTTGACTACCGGGGAACCTGCCGCATCAACTCCGCATCTACTGTGGGACTGTCTTGGTGGTGGTCCCCGGGAGCGCGCCAGTTTGCGTTCGGCGCCGACACAGGGGTCACGTACGATGCAACTGTATGGCGCCTCGGTGTTCCGAGTGTTGCACCTTTGGGCACGAGAGCAGGGACTGTGCCCGGACGTAGCCCGAGTTGCTGCAAACACGACCGGCGGCGATGCCTAGAACAGAGGTCATGAACAAGGTAGAGGCAAATGAAGCTTCAGCTACTACCAGCGCAACACCCGGACATGGCGCGCCAGTCTGCGATGCTCTATCACCAAGGGCGGAGACGCTCACCAAAGAAGAAGTGCAGCAGAAGCAGCCCCTAACGGCACCCACAGCCATGACGGTGCATGATAAGGAAGGGCTGGATGGGGCCACAGAGCCAGCAACGTCCAAGTCTTTCGAGGATCTGAAAAGCGGCAACAACAACATGGACATTGACCGGCATTGTCTAAGCGACGACACAAGGGATTGGCTGGTACAGGCACAGGTAAGCAGGATCTGCCATGTCTCGAAAAAGACTGTACCCTCGCCAGTACCAAAAAGAGCCGAATCACGTTTCCGAGGAAGCCGTGGATCCTGCTTCAGGAGGAACGGCCCCATAAGTGAGCGTGATATCATTTACTGTGCGATGCTCTCTGAGCGCTTACGCTCTCGACCATGCCAGCACTTCAACGACTCCTGCGTGTGGGTACGTTAAACGTGCGAGGTCTTGGCGAAAGGCAGAGGCAGTATCAGCTTAGCCGCCTGTTTATCAAGAAAGAGCTGGATATAGTTGCGGTACAGGATACTAAGGTCGAGAGCGATGTCCGTACCGAGAACATATTACGACCCTTTACATCACGATATAATATGTGTGTTAGCCATGTTTTCGGTACTTCAGGGGGATGTTTATTTTAAAAGAAATATCTTGGTATTGGGGAGGAGATAGAACAGTCACACCTCCAGTGGCCGTTTCCGCGTATCGCGGCGTCGCCGTCGCCATCGGCGTAACCGCCTCGCTAAATTTAGCGGGAAATTGAATTGGTGTTGAGGTCACATGACGTCAATTTTCCCGCTAAATCTAGCGGAGAAACTAAATTTGTTCATGAGTGACATGACACGAAGTCATGTGACGTCATTTTCCCTGCTAAATTTAGCGGGGAAACTGAATTGGTGTTGAGGTCACGTTGCGGGAATTTTCCGGCTATATTCGGCGGGGACACTGTGGGAGGAGGAGGGCATGGAGGAGGAGGAGGGGAGGAAACGGAGCAGAAGGAGGGAAGGGTAGGCAAGAGGAGGAGGGGGTACGGAGGAGGAGGAGGAGAGAAGGAGGGAAGAGGGAGAGGGGAGGAGGGTTGTGGAGAAGAGGAGGAAATGAGGAGGATGACGGGGGAGGAGAGGAGGAAAGGAGAAGGAGGACTGGGGAGGAGAAGTGGGGAGGGTACGGAGGAGCTGGAGGGGCATACCCTCCTTTTCGCACCCTCCCCTCCTCTTCCTCAAGAGCTGCACTCATATTTTGCATTACAGAGATATTTATACGCCTTTCATTTTTTGCAATTCTTGCTCTAAATCGAAGCCAACTGAATTAAAATATTCGCATGAAAACCTATAGGCGTCTTGTGACATGCCATATATTGGAAGATTCATTCCGACATGAGATATTTCAATTGGTAGGGTCATTACGAGCTTGGGGCTGCTTGGAGAAGTGTCCGGAAGCTTTAAGAAACGTAATAATTGTATTGTCCGACCCACGTTTATTACCGCAGAATAACAAGCCGCGGTTGTGTTTTCGTTGTGAAAGCAATTTTATCGAAACGGCAGAAATAATAAATCCGTAGCATTCCGCGCACACCGTGACAGGTTTCGTACGAGTACGGAACTAGAACGCGCGATAATGCGGAGCAGGCGGCGCGTGGGCCGCCACGCCAAGCGCCTTGATTTCGCAGCCTGGAGGCGCCATGTGCTCCTCGGGCGGCCGGCGGAGTCTGCAGGAGGGTCAACACGAACGTTGACACCTGCCCAGCGCTGCACCATGGCGGTGCAAGCTCAGAGGCGCGCTATCTCGGGCCCAGCGTCCGCATGCGGATGTCGCACGCGGAGTCCGGAGCGCACCGCTTCCCGCATTCGAGAAAGCTTTGATGCCGAGTGTACGCAATACGGGAGAAGAACGGAGGGCCTTGTTTGAAACTGTTCGTCTTTATTGTGTTGGTGGACGTTACGTTATTTTGTTGGGGGATTTCAATTGTGTTTCTTCGGAAAGATATAAGACTGGCGTAACCCCGCACTGAGACGCTAGCACGTTAGAATTAAATAGCGTTGATAAAGAGGCAGAACTTGATGACGTAGTAGAGTGCGTCTGTCACGCCAGAACTGTTCAGTACAGCCACTTTCAAGAGGCCAGCCACGACCGGCTGGACAAAATGTACGTGTATCGCCAGTTTCATGAAGTGATCACTGTTTGGTTCTTTTTTCGGTTGGGTGGCATAAAAAAAAAACGAGTGAAATTTTCATTGGAATTCGGGAAACTTAATAGTAAACTCGTTCAGGATGAGAGGTTTACTGAAACGATGAGAGGCGTTTTACAAGATTTAAATAAAGTTTGAAGTAATTTTGGGGAAAAATGGGAAGTGTTTAAACAAGACTTTAAAAATGACAGCTATAGGCAACCTGCAATGTTGTTTGGTTTGGCGCTATCTAGCTAATGAAGCAAGAAACATTGGGTATGCCTGGGAGTGGCAGCTGCATTGTTCAAACGTGAGCTTTTACTCTTGTGGCGCCGCTTAGCCTAGTGTCTGAAGAAGGAAACACTGGGTAGGTCAGAAAGCCGTGATCACATAACATGCCAGTACGGCGGAAGCTACGGCCCTAGTGGGCCAATCAAAACGTTACCACGTATCACCGGAGTGCGTTTTTACTGCGAAGAAGTATTAGACATTTCGCTGCGTCATGCTCCAATGTATTTGCGTTGCGCTCGTATATGTAGCGCATATCGAAGCCGTCGGCAAGCAATGTCGGTCTTATTGCTGTCCCTCTGCCCATTTACAGCGAAACAGGATATAACCCTGGGCTTTCACTCTGCTGGCGCCGCCTGGCCGTTGCTGGCTGGCTACAGAAAAAGTCACTGGACTGAAGAATCTTCCAAAAACGGCAAGAAAAAAATATGCGTAGTGTTTTTCAACCGTTGATAAAGGAAGAAAGCATGGTTTTGGGTGAATTCAAAAATTACATTTGTGACATAAGGAAAACGCTCGAAGCCCTCGACCACGAGCGTTATCAAGGAGCCCATATCAGGGCTTGAGCAGAGAGGCTTGCGGTAGGCGAATTCCTTATGAAGAGAGCTTTTGGCATAGAACAGAGCGACGCCCGAAGTAATATTATCAGTGAATTTGATATAGATGGAAACATTACGAGCGAGCAAAAAAGCATTGAAAGTGCGTTTTACGCGTACTATTGCACGTTGTTGTTTACGCAGCGCTCTGGAAATCTAGACATTTAAAAGCGAGTTTTTAAGGCCTCTGCCGAGGTTAGATGACGAAGGAAAGAAATTTATCGAGATGCCGATCTTTGGCACTGAAGTATTGTATTTACTCGAGTAATAGCCGCACTGTTTATGAGGAAAACCTGAGGGTTCGCTTTTCCGCGGAGCACGCGGCTTGCCAATCACCGCGATCAGGAGCATGATTCCAGCGGTTTACAGGACAGAGATAACGTATTTGCCCGAAGATATCATCTGTAAAGATTGCATTTGCATGGTGAATCGTGTTCTCGATCTAGTTATTCGCCACTTTATTTTTGCGCAACACGATGATTTGTTGTATATGTGCTCTGCGGTAAAGCAGACGCAAGGGCCTTGTTCATAAATAGTGCGGCTATTACTCCAGTAAATACGGTTGAAAGGGCAACTGACGATCTCAATCCTCGAAAATCGCCTCAGCGCAGTGATCTATAAGGATTCTAAGAATAAAGTTGCATTCTTTTTATACCTCGTATTCAAAGAAGCCCATGAAATAAAAAACTGTTACCCTCCTTTTTGTTGTCACCCAGTCTTTATGCCGAAAACAGACGAGACTGCTAAGCTCCGTAGCATTACAGCATACAGGCCAATAAGGTTATCGAACGTTGACTACAAAACACTAATGAGTATTTTAGCTCGAAGACTTAAAACGGTAATAAAAGATATAGTCGGGCCACATTAGACATATGGTATCAAAGGAAGAACTATTGCTAAAAACATTCATACTGCTCGAAGCGTGCTCGAATGCAGCGATGATCAAGACCAAAAAATATAACGATGATTCAGATAGATTTCGAGAAGGGATTCGACCGCGTGTCACACAAGCTGGTGCTTTTGTTGTTAGAATATGTCAACGTGGGTTCTGTTATCATAGAAGGTGCCCCTATGGCCTACGAGGGAGGCGCCACAAGCATCATAGTAAATAAAGACGTTGGAAAACGTATTTCATTGCTCCGGTCTGTGAGGCAGGGATGAACCCCTGTCACCGCTTCTTTTTTGTATGTACATAGAGGCTTTCTGTGTTTGCATAATTAGAAGCAGCGCCATGCGTGGCTTTTTTGTATACTCCTTAGAATTGTGCGTTCTGTCAAATGCAGATGACACACCTGTGTTTTGTGAAAATTGGGAAAGCGTAAAAGTAGTTATAGACATCGTAAAACGATTTTGAAGTTACAGTGGCAGACCGGTGAATTGGGACAAATAAGTGGGATTTTGGCATGGGGAGTGGGACATAACACCAAGTGTGTTCGAAAATGTTAAAAGGGTTTCATTACCGGTGAAGTATTTAGAGGAGCCGTTAGAGGATTATTGGGGCAGCGACCCATACTGGCGGGCTCAGACTATGGCTTTCCGCGAAAAAGCCGAGAAATGGAAGGGGAAAGACTTGTCGGTGTTTACTTGGGCGCCCGTTTGCAACATATTTTTTCTTAGTAAACTTTGGTATCTGCTCCAAGTACTTCACTGTTCACGAGGTAATGTCCAAAAGTTCCACTGAGTTTTCGCAATTTTAATTTGGGTATCATCATACGAGCGTTCGTCCCGGACAAATCTGTTTCATAGCGAGTGCGCGGGAGGTCTTGGGTTAGCGCATTTGTTCCTGAAGCTGTTGGTCAACTGTTTTTTTTTTCTACGTGAAATTGGGTCCCCTTTTTACGGACAATTTGTCAAGTGCGGTTGTGTGATGCTTTGCCCGCATTTATTGCATCGTCGCGTACCATTGTTCCAGGGAGTATTTTTCGTTTTCTGGGTGAAGTTGTAAATTCGCACGCGTTTTTGAAAGTGCGCTTTTTCCTTGAGCACCTAAGACACGTTAATAAGATGAGGCTGTACAAAGATCTAGTCAATATAACATATTACAAGTTTTATATCGTACTCTGCAGTGCGAGGAGCCAGGGTAGATTGTCCGTCAACGCGACAAAAGGATGTCCGTGCCAGCGTGTGTGAAGACTTTTTTCTTCAAGTTGCGCTTCGGTACTTTGCATGTTAAAACATGGATGGCGTATAAGGGGAACTTTGCTCCATGGGGAGATCATAGTCTTTTGTGCAAAGAACCAAAGACCATTGACAAGTTTTTTGGAGTCTTGGGACGGGGAGTTTTTTGGGTCTCTGTTGCAACGTACGCTAAAGAAAGAGTTTCCAATTATACTGCCATGGTATACGATCCTTGGCAGTTGAAAACGAAAATGATGTACCATTAGACATCATTGGGTTGTTGGGCCTCCACAGCATATGGAGAAGCCGCATGGAATTTAGTCACGGAGATGCTGATACGAGACCTATGGCTGAATATTTTGGGGAATCTTTGCGACATCTTGTTGAAGCTTGAAAAATACGTCCTAGTGTGTCGGAGTGGATATCTGTGGTTGAGAGACTGATCGGCCTAAAACCCTTTTAAACGCGAGGCGCCGGTCAAAGCGTGAATGATGTGCTATAAACGTTGTTTTGAACTTTGTTTTTCTCTGTCAAAATCCGGCTATAAAGAGAACAAAAGCGAGTTGCGCTGTGGCTAGCATGCCGAGATCTCCCGCGGGAGTCCCGGGATCGAATCCCAGCCACAAACCCTATTTTTATTTTTTTGTGAGTTTGTGAAAGGATCCAGAAAGAACTCGCAAGTAGCCTTTATTTTCAGCCGGTTCATTTTGTTCTTCTAGTACTTTCTGGGTTGTGCGCGATGTACGCTATGTCTGGGATGTTTCGGCGGCGCCTGTAGTGGCGCCCTCTTATGGTTTCCACGCGTGACGTCAGGAGTTTTGATACTGGATACTTATCATCAGTTACGAGGACAAGTTTTATGGTGTGTTTAAGAAGCACAGAAGAAGCTATAGGTGGCGTCACCGCTTAAGCCGGCGGTCGGATAATTATCTCGTCGTTCGGCCAATTGTAACAAACCTACCACAGTGACGCTTTTGGTTCCGCACATCGCCAGCACTTCTACAGTTGAGAGGCAAGTCGCTCGATGAAGGCAGACTAACTTCAAAGCTGTGTAAACATACCCGCAACCAATGTTTTGGGGACAACTTTTCTTGGCAATGAAGTCAAACCCGCGCGCTCGCTCACATTGAGCGCCGATCACGGCTGTGCTCGCGCGGTCTTCACTTCGGAGATGTCAGAAAAATGTTTCCCAAGAAGCCTCCTAATAAAGTTATTATGTTTTATATTTTTAAGGAACCTCCAGACTCGCTCGTCGAAGACCCAAAGAAATTAATTTCCAAAATGCAAAACGAAATCTTTTTTTTAAGATTATGTGGGTATGATTGTGATCCTGGAAGGAAGTTGGAAACGGTTCAGATCTAAGAAGACGACAAAAACGATTTGGCAAGGTTAGAGTTGAAACGGAAGAAAATGGAACAGGTGCCATCTGTAAGCGAAACACTTTTGCTATTTATATTCATAACTTAGATTGGGGGATGAATGTTTGAAAGAATTCTAGCTTGGAATATATGGGTGGTTTTTGTAAATTAGGGGCCTTTTTCGTCTGAGGAGTGCTTGCTCGTCTCAGGCTCGGCCTCTTCTCAAATGCACTGAATGTCTACGAACCATCACCGTGAGAAGATAAGGATTGTAGCGGCATAGAAAACCTTGCTTCCTAAAGCCTTGACTGTAAATATGCCTCCGGATCTTATCTTTACTTCCCCTAGCTTGTTTCATGCATTTTTCCTGTTTGCAATCCTTGGAGGTGAAAAGTAAGGTTAGACCGGCTTCACACGGGAAACGTTTTTCGACACCTTTCTGTTGCGACAGTTGAAACTCGGTCTACATTGACACGCAGCTATCACATGATGTAATTCTATCGCACTATCTGTACGCACAACGAGGCGATAATAGAGAGTTTTAGTAGATCGTTCCGGTAGCTCCGATACCCCCGATAACCAGACCCGATAATGATATGATGCATGTGCAAAGGCGGCGTCGGAGTATGGGGATATCGTTATCGGAGTCATCGGAACGATCTACTAAAACTCTCTAATAACGTTCCCGGAAAGAATTAGCCCTCAGAAGCTATTCATGGGCGACCATGTCAGCTCTTATGGGGAATAAATACCCTTGGTGGATTAGTTGCAGTTTGGAAGTGCTTTTTGTTGGTACTTTTTGGGAGTGCAAGCACGCGCTCCCATCTATCACACCAACATTATAGTGGAACGCTTAAGCTACGCCTTTAAAAGTGGAACGCGATAACGAAACAAATAAACCTCCGCGCGTTCCCAAGCCGTGCAAGCGTGTATACGTGGCCTAGTCACTAGCGTGTCTAACCGAAGGGTCGGGGTTCGAATCCCGCCTCCGCTTAAAATTATCCTAATTTTTTTCTTTAAGGCACATGCATTACTAAGTGATAATGACGTGAAATCATTTTAGACATCCGGCGACCTTTAACTCGCATTACATGTCATGTCTTAATCACTCTCATTCCACGTGTGACGTCACGTTTCACGTGAGCGTTGTGGGTTGTTTGAAATTCCCGCGCGAGGTCCAGTGGCTGTGGCATCATGACCCTATCGACCAATGAGGATTTTCCCGTCCCGCCGATGACGATGCCTACGCCTACTTTCCCGCTACGCGAGCTCCTTAATGCTTTCGCGTAAAAAAACGTCAGCATGAAGCGTTTGTACATCGCTCCGAATCCAGCTGGGAAGTTCCACATTGTTCTATGTTAGAGTGCCTTCATACAGACACGTGCTTTTGCTTGAGTGGTGTGACTCAGCTCGAGCGCGTAGCCTTTGCTGATGCTTAGACGGCATTTTACCGCATATGTCACGCACTGAGTGTGCAAGCGCGCAACGTGCTGACCCACTCAGTGCAACGAAGGATCTTCATCCTGAGACAGACAGACATGAAGGCACCCTACCTCAGTAATCAACATCTCAACCACTAGGGGTCACGTGAAAATGTCGCGTGCTTGATTGCTTGCTGCTTCCTCAAGCCGTTCTAAGGGTCAGTAATTGAGACGTCGGTTGGGCGAAGTTGTTAGCGGCCCTGGGATTCCAAGGAAGATATCTCGTCTGAATTAAGTAGGCGCCTTAGGCCTTCTTGAGACAAGCAATTTTCCTTGGAATTCCAAGGGTAATTAGAAACTGCCACTAAGGGATGGCAACTTCTGTGATGTTAAAATAAGCCACCAAAATCGCCCTTCTTTATATAAAAAGTAACGTTTGTGTTTAGACGCGGTGAATGTAAGTGTTTCTTTTTGGTTGAGGGGAAAACATGTTGCCTACTTTGCTAGTTGCACACGCTGCATTACTCCCCTCTTTGAAGTGCATTGCTCCGATGGAATACAAAACAAAGCGGTCAGCTAAAAGTTCTCTGAAACACATAACCTTCAACAGTCCTATCGGTTCCAGCCACCTCGAAATTGTGCCATTATTTAGAACAACTGCCGACTTAGCAACTATTCCTACGTAACGCGCGGTCGAACGTTTTTGAAAAATCTAAGCATACGACGTCAGTTTGTCCTTGCGCATTTATTACAGATGCCAACTCATCCACTGTCTCAGTCAGTTGGTTGACGGTAGAAACTTTATAGCGAAAACCATGTTGCGAATTAATAAACAAATATATTCTGCTTAGGATATAATGATACATGTTTAAACACTACCAGTCTCAAACCTTTACTACGTATACTAAGCAAAGAAATAGGTTTATAATCTGAAACCTTCCTTGAATCCCCTTCTTTGAAGATTGGAAATTACCTTTGATATTTTTTACTTTGAAAGGAGGATGTCTCCAGCGACTATGCTGAATACTATAACCAAGTACTTAGTACGATAATTCCGCACATCTTATTGAGAAAGCGCTGGTAATGTGATCCGGCCCAACAGCCCTTTTAACGTCAATATTCAAGAGGTAATTTTTGAATACCTTCCTCCGAAATAGTTATATCCAGCAAAGCAGTAGCTCTCTCGGTGATTCCATTGCATTCCCGGACTGCCTCCAAAACCGGACAGCGTCCGTAATCTAAGTAAAAACTGACGTAAAATATTTACTGGAATTATCAGAAATATAATAAAGAATCTCCACATTCTCATTATCAGTACTCCTTTAAATTACTTTTGGTTCCGATGTTGACATGAAGCGCCAAAACTCCTCAAGGGCGGACTTCACAACTGTCTATTAATTATCAATCGCATTACAGTCGTTAATCACGTATTAGTCGCCATTATTATAAGGCCCATTTTAACAGTACCGTTCGACAGTACACCGTAGCTTGTCTACGTTTTACTACGCTGCTTGCATGGCATCATGACAGCGACTTGCCAGGATGTTAAAATTAACATTGGTGTTGTGTATGTTTATACAGCCTGAACTTAGTCTGCCTCAACGGGCGACTTGTTTCTCGGCTGTAGACGGGAAATTAGGCCAGTGCGATACAACCCCTAGCCTGGGGTTTTTAACGTACACCGAGCAGTAGTGGTTATACACGACCGTATGCCGGTACGATGCTCATTCAGACGGAAACGGGCAGGGATGGTGATTGAATTCAGGATCGCCGAGTTCTGCTACCAAGACCTGCGCGTGCCTCGTACAAAGAGCGAGCATACGAAGCAGGAATGTTCCGGTGACTCGCGGTCGTATCACAACATAACTTGTGAAAACGTTGTGGAACACTACTTTGGGAATGGGCCTTAAAGCCTGAAACACATGTGAGCAAAACTTGCGTCTCATCACGCCGCCAAGCAGCGTAACCGTAACAACCGCCGCGCGGGACACTCACGACATTGGTCCACGTCATAGCGTCGGTGCGACTCGACACGGTTCTTGCTCACACGTGGTTCACGCTGTAGACTGATTCCCACATTTCCGTCGGCTGCGACCACCGCGACGAAAATTGACAACGACGACCAGGACACCGTCGCAACCGTGACTCATAATTGCGTCGAGAAGTCTAGTTACAAAGCTTTCCACATCGAGTACGGCAAATAGTTGTACTGGTGAATTTGTCGATGGTTATAGTTCGTTACTCAGCGGAACCACCGCAACTGTCTGAATCAGGTTCTTTAAAGGGGGCAACTACTAAAGGAACGAAGAAAACCAAATGCTGCTTCGAAGGGCGTATCTATCAGTGTCAAACACGAGCGTTCAGTGACGACATTGGTCCAGAGCGTCGGATAAGGACGGCATAAATTTCTAGAGGTAGGACAGGCTGTAGGTGCACGTGGCCCCTTCTGATACTTTCAAGCGCCTGATTCTCACTCAAATATTTGCTTGAAACACCCATATATACGGTGCGGTGTTCACAGCTTTATAACTAGATGGTAACTCCAACAATTAGGAAGATCGCGCTTGGTTGTTGTACGCTCTTGTCATTTCGGTTCTCTATTGGTTCATACTAATAGCGTCATCAACAGTAGAAAATGCGCTTAAACTTCTAAACTTCTTTCATCTATTATAATCAAAATACATTAAATATATTCTTTAGTCGATTTTGATGTGTTTGCTAGAGTCATACACACAAGATACAGGCAAACGCGATGGAAATTGAAAAACAAAAAATGGTCCGAAACGCTTTGCAGGACCACTTTAATGATTTTGTTGCTGGGCACGTGCTCTCTGGAGCGCACATTTCGGCACTACCGAATATTGTTTTCTTTTGTGCGAAGAACAGGATAAAACGGACGTCCCGAGCAAGCCATGTACATGTATGATGTAAAGAGGTGCTGAACCAAACATTTTCCTGCCCATAATAAGTAGCGCACAATCTTTCCACGAGCCAGCAGCCGCCGGTCTGCGCGAGCACACGCAACGAAATTGACGTCATAGTCCTTCATTCACGCTTAAGATGACGGGAAAACGTGTGGGCTCCGTGGAAAAGCAGAATAAAGACAGGCTTTTCATCTCTACAGTGGGGTCTAGTGTAAAAGGTAGGCGATTAATTGGTCTAAGAAGCATGTAGCTTTCACTTGTGGAGATGAAAAGCACGTCTTTATTCTCATTTTGCTCGGAGCCAATACATTTTCCTGTCATCTTAAGCGTGAATGGAGGACTATCACGTCAATTTTGTTGCGTGTCCTTGCGCACACCGGCGGCTACTGGCTAGTGGAAGGATCGTGCGCCACTTATTATGGATAGGAAAATGTTTTGTTCTGCATCCCTTTAAGTGTCGAATAGGAACTGTCAAAATGTGGTACTTTTTTTTTGTCCGCAGTTGGTTACTAAAAAGTCAAACTACTTCACGTTGTCATGGATAGCTTAGTTTCCACAGTGCATGCAACCTCGCATTGCTGCGCGAGCACGTGGTTTCACCTAGCGTCTCATTCGCTTACCGCTTATGACAGCGCCGCGGAAACTACACTAGCTTTGACAACGTTACACTGTAACGACGTATACACCAATCCACTAAATGGTTTCTAGCTGGCGCCATCTTCAAAGTCAGTTACGAACACACGCGTTTGGCTTAGGTGATCGCTGGCTGGGTTATGGTTTTGTAAATAAAATGTTATAGTGTATGTGTAGCACAGAATAGGGCATCTGGCTATCCCGATCTCTCTGCTGGTGAGAGCAAGCTCGAGCAGCTGCACGCCTGCCAAGGTGGCCATCACGCACACACTGCACATGCTTGCATGGCGGGACGGCATGACTGCATTGTGAATAAGTGGAGCTGTTTTTGTAGTCACCCACCACATTGACTCCGTAAGTGATGACGTCACAACATGGCGTCTGGGTCCAAACAAACCGTTGCTAGGGACGTTGCTATGGACTAATGCATGGAGACTCCACATGAGGCTAGATTTTTGCTTACAAGTAAGTAAATAATTTTTTGTAAGCAACCTAACTTCTTGATATCGAATTATGAAGATGTTCTTGTCGTCTCAGTGTCGTATTGCAACGATGAAAGCCATTTCTGAAGTATTACACTCCGCTTTGCTTTGGTAGCAGACGACACGATAGATTTGCTGGCCTCTGTTGCAGCGGGCGTCTTCATTGAATTGCGTCGGTAAACGAGCGACAAAAACAAGTGCATCACCATGGCCGTAGAGGCCTCCGCAATGTGCGTTTTTTTTTTCTGTGAAGAACCCAGCTTAGTTACGAGGGGTGAAAATGCAGTAAAATCAAACCACGTCATGCAGATCAGTTACGACGACGACCTGAAGTGCATTACCGGCGTTAGTGCAGGCCAGCATGAGAAACAAATCGTACGCCGTCGAGGTAAGTCGTTTGTTGTTATTATTATTGTGGTTGTCAGGTTATTAAAGAATTGCATGTCTATCGCGATTTCGCAGTATTTTGCTTTTTTTTCCCCTTGGTATACATTAAATTCCGTGGATGTGCTCTTTTGGTGAAGATCTCCATCGAACCCGCGATGCGAGTACAATCTGTAATAAACTCACCTTATGTTTTTTATCCAGTTCTTTCGCGCTTTGGGGTCTTGCGGAAATCTGAAGAAACTGCAAGAATCTTTCTCCACGCGATGGTTACAACCAGGTATACGAAGCACCCTCGCATAGCGCGAGTCCGCAAACAAAATTTGGGATCTCAACCGTTCGCCTGAAGTGCTTTTCTCACGGGTGCAATGCGATCTTTTAGCAGACGATCATCTCGATCGACGCCCGGACTTTCGATAAACCATATTTTGCATCGCACCCCACTATGAATTCTTATAAGTGTCTGAAACTCATTATATTTCAAACAAATGCGATGTCAGAATATCGTCTTTATTCACACGATTCAAACGACGGCCCCGGCTTGGCCGGCCGGCGTGCGGCAGACGGCATACTTCTTGCATTCGTCGTCTGCTGCAGGCATCTTGAGGACCGGAAGTTGCAGTCGTAAATATTTCAGAAACGAGCGATTACCGGCACACTTCTGTCGAAACATATATGACATTCAAGCTTTCTACATCTGTGATTTTTAGAACTTTAAATCCTACTCCTGATTTTTGAACGGTCGGGTTTTCGTAGCGAAACCGAGCCACATGTATTCGTCCATAACAACGACCCTAGCAACGGTTTGTTTGGACCCATGACGTCCCACTTACGGAGTCAATTATGAACCTTGAGCCTCTTTACTCACTTCCTCTCAATTTATGAACAACGCAGAATCATCAGGAGAGTCAAGCAAAGTCAACGGCCGTGACTCGAGCCGTGGTTTCGGTGGTGTTGGCGGTATTGATATTCCTGGCGTGTGTCTTCATTGTCACCACTCTGCTCATTCTTCGTAAATCCAGCAACCCCAGAAGATCGTAAGCCTCTTTCGTGTTGTTCAAAAGCCGCCAAGGTTCCGCGCTAAGTATTAACTGCAAAATAACAAAAAAAATTTCTTTGCATTTAGACATTAGATCATATCTTAAAAGAAGGTCACGCGAGTGACTTACATTTGATATTCATGCAGGCACTACAATTTTTAAGTCGTTTCTTATAAATAGGGTTTCGTGTTTTCGTATAAATCCGAAAAACTCCGAAAAACACCCGCCGGTAAAAGTTTGGTTTATTCGGATTTATCCAATAAACTCCGACTTCTGATGTGCCAATGCCCTCCCCCCCCCCCCCCCAAATGAACTAAATAAAGACGGTGTGTTGCAATTAAATTTGATCAGCGCACAGGGTCAATGGTCCCGGGAAAATGCCACCACAGTTATCTTTCAAATTTCGGATCATTGACAAAAGGGTCGTACGGTTATCTATAGTCAATGTTCAGGACGACATGCCATTGTACATTCGGCTCACGACAAAAGCCTCTGTGTTGGTGTCCAGCTTGGGCCATACTATTTGTGTTTGAAGAAGATGGAGAGGTTGTGTTTTTGTAACAACTAAATCTATGAACCATAGATATTGCATAAAATTATGAAGAGGGGCAGTTGAAGCGTCCCTATTACGTACTTTAATAATTTCAATTGCGCCGCCGCGGGGTAGCATGGAATAGGATGGGACGAACACGCGCTCCCGACGGACTAAACGCACTCCACCTCGCCCTGCCGCGGGGTAGCATGGACTAGCGATGAGGACGAATAACTGCGCCCCCCAACGACTACCGCCAGGGGCAATTTCTTTCATCTTGAGGCCGGCGTGCCAACGACTGCCGCCAAGAGGCAATTTTTTCATCTCGAGGTGACCAGCGCCGCGGCTGACAAGGAAGTACCAAGCGGCCCCGCCTAATGTCACGAGAAATCCAGCGCCGCTTCGAGCGACAAGTGAAGTACCTAGCGTCCGTGCCTAATGAAACAGGCATCCGCGCCGCTTCGAGTACTGGATGTCCAATTTCGCTCGCCGCAACTGGTTGCAAGACGCTTTTAACTGGAGTCCAATTAACCGCCCCTTTATACTTTAGGAGCGGCATTTGATTTATTTTGCACAGATCAGGCACGTACATGGCAGCGTGCAAGGCGAAGCAGAGAGGTTAAAACCCTTACGCCTGTGCGCCTGCTTGCCTGCCGCCGTGTACATAAGAGTCACAAAATGACGTCCACGAAACTAAAATAAGATGTGACAAGGAAATGAAATGATGACAATGAAGCTAAATACAGGGTGAGAAAGCTGAAAGTTTGCGCCAGTTTAGAATAGAGCCCAGTTCAGACCCGCAACCGAGTAGGACGGAGAGAGGCAAGACTGGCCCCCAAGCCCCCGCGACGTTCTAGGACCAGCTCCGCAGCAGTGCATTCGGTCCCAAGACGTCGCAAGAGGCACAAAATGCCCCCCCCCCCCCGTCCCACTCCACCGCAATTGTGTGAGCGGCGCCTAACCCTGGCTCGAAGACATTTGTCTTGCGAACACTCTACAGAGAGCCTGGGACTCTTCAGGCTCCCTGGGCAGAGGACTACGGGCAGCCAATGGCATGGTCAAAAAGTCCCTGATAGCCGCAGGCAGCAATGATTCGCTGTGTCGCAGAGTCCTGCCACGGAGTGGTTGAGGCTGCCCGGTCCTTTTGCTGACACGTACGAGGGCGGACAGTCTGTTGCCAGGAAGTGACCCGTCGAGCAGATGGCACAGCACACGGACCCGCGAAATTCTTCGCCGCTGGTCGAGAGGACGCCAGCCAAGGACCTTCAACCTCGCGGAGTACGATATATCAGTATGGCCAGGGATCCGAGCACAAATGATGCGTGATGCACGACGCTGCACACTTTCTAGGCGGTTGAGGAGGTGTTGTTGAGGAGGCGACCACACTGCGCAGCAGTATTCTAACGAGGGTAGGACCAGGGCAGTATAAAGTGTGCGCAGTGCCGCCGGTCCACTCGGCCTTGTCACTCGAGAAACGAAACCCAGAGTCCTCCGGGCAGTTGCAACAACAGTTGCAATGTGTGCGGAAAAGTCCAAGTTCCGCGAGAAGGTGACACCCAGTATAGTCAGGTGGTCCGAAATAGCAAGAGGAGCACCTCCGGCAGTGTAAGAGGGTTTGTCGCGTTTTTACTGTTCGTGAAGCGCATAACACAACTCTTGGAGGTACTGAGACGAAGGTGTTGCGCTGTGGTCCAGACCTCAACCTCAGCAAGATACAGTTGGAGGTGATCTGCGTCAGATTGTGATGACACTGACGCCACAATTGACGTATCGTCCGCGTACTGCACCAGAAGACACTTCTCACTGCGTGGCATGTCGTTCACATAGAGCAGGAACAGCGTCGGACCAAGGACCGAACCCTGCGGAACACCAGACGAGATGGGTGTCCGTGCAGAGTGTGTGCCGTGGTACAGAACCCGTTGACTGCGATTACGCAGGAAGCCAGAGACCCAGGTAAATAGGGAGCCCTGTACCCCAGCATGGGCGAGCTTCTCTAGCAGGAGTTGAGTGTTCAGGGTGTCGAATGCGTTGCTAAGGTCAAGTTGTATTAAGTCCGAAGTGCCTTGGTTGTCCATGTTGTCACTAATAAAATGTGTTATGGTTGAGAGGGCGGTTTCACAGCTGCGGCCCTTACGAAAGCCGTGTTGACTGTCCGAGAGGTATTTTGATTCTTCGAGGTAGCTTAGAAGTTGGGCGTTAACAACCCTCTCAAATGTCCGGCAAACAATTGAGGTGATCGAAACCGGACGGTAGTGCCTTGGCTCGTCCACTGGCTTCCCCTTTCCCTTGTGGAGTGGAGTGACCAGCGCTTCTTGCCACGCTTCTGGGACGACCCCACTGTCTAGTAGACCCTGAAGTAACTTGGATGTGGTTGGAAGAACATGTGAGCAGAACAGCTTAAACCAAATGGGAGCGACCCCATCTGGCCCAGGACTGCAAGAGTTCTTGATTTTGGCGAGTGCCTCCTGCAATGTTTTCTCTGAAAACAGCACCCTGGAAAGTTCTGGTCGAACGTCATCTGCATACACAGGCAGGGGTTCTGGTGCAGATAGTTCCGGTTGACATACATTTGGTGCTGTGAATCCCGAGGAACTCGGAGGCGGACTGTTGTTGTTGATAGAAGCAAAATGGTCAGCAAAGAGGTTGGCTATTTCTTGTGGGGAGTTAGCTGCGCGACCACTGATGGTAAAACTCGGTCGCTGTGACGTAGAACGCAGGTGGCTAATGAAGGTCCAGAAGACCTTTGGATCGGTCTTGGCTCTTTCTGCAATGTCGCGAACATACTGCTGGTGGGAGACGTAGATAGCAGCCTTCAGCGTACGCTGGTGCTCCTTTGCCAATCGTAGGGCGGCTGGGCAATGAGATCGGCGCGCCCTTCGAAACAATATCCGCTTGGTTCGCGCTGCCTTTATGATGTCGGGCGTGATCCATGGCAGGCGTTTTCGTTTCGATGAGTGTGTGAAGCAGGGCACACACTCCTTCTGGATTGCGAACATGAAATCACACCAGAGATCGTAATTTGATGACCAGTCTGAACCGGTGGTGGTCATGCACCATGGCGTCAGGTGGGCCAGCTGAGCCATGTGCCCAAAGTCCAGCTGCCGGAACCTCCACAGCCTACGGGCGTGATGCCCAGTACGGGGCAGGGAGACTGCATAACGTAGCTCCACGGCCAGATGGTCGCTGCCGTGGAGGCCTTCGGAAGTTTCCACAAGCTCTATCCGTGTTGCGTCGGATGTGAAGACGAGGTCGAGAAAACTCGGTACACCCTCGCGGGACGTATACGACGGCTGCTGACACACCTGGACCAGGCCCGCAGCAGTCGTGGTCTCGAGGAGCACATCGTCCGTGTTGTCACGAGGAACAGGAACCTTGTGGGAGCACCAATCTACGTGGCAGTTGAAGTCGCCGAAGATAAGAGTGTTCACGTAAGGCTTTGAAGCAGCAGCCTCCAGGGAACTGTCGAGAAGTCTGTAGGCTTTTTCACGTGAAGAGGGCGGGCAGTAAACGCAACTCACGAGGATGGTTCCACGGGGGAGGAAGAACTCAACAAAGAGTGCCTCAAGGTCCTTGTGCTCAAGGTCGCACCGGCGATTGACGCGGAAACTCGACGGGATCGCCATGAGAACTCCGCCACCTCTCCCACCCCTGTCCTTGCGGAACACCGTGTAAGCGTCGAGAGGAAGTAGCTCGCTGTCGGCGACACTCGCATCGAGCCACGTCTCGGATAGCAGAATGGTGGAGCAGTGTGGAAGCGAGGAGGCCAGCGTCTGAAGGTCCGGGATCTTGTTTTTTACACTCCGGCAGTTGTTGTACCAGAATGTTGCTGTCTTATTAATGCCCGTTGACTTGCGGCTCAGGGATGTGTCGGGCGAATTTGCTCCAGGGTATACCGGTTTTGGAGGACGGGCGGGTGTAGAAACTTCAAAGATGTCGTCAGCGAACTGCGGCAGTGAGCAAACCAAGCAGAGCCACTGGTCGCTGGAAGAGCCCAACCGACGGTAATCACTCAAGGATAAGTGGACGCAGCCGCGGTGAAACCAGCCTTCGCAAGAGTCGCATAAGAGCGCGGCTTGGTTGTCCCGCACTCGTTTCGTGCAGCAGGCGCAGACTGGACGCTGCGGACCGGGGTTAGACGACACATCGCCAGCGAGAAGAAGGCACCAGATGATATGGTGGCGACGAGCGTGGCTCGTAAGGTCCCTTACGGAAGTTTGGCGACATACAACTGGTTCAGCCGAAGAAGAGTGACCACGCCGGCTAGGCCTCGTCAAAGTAGCCCTAACGGCGACCCAGCTGGAGAAAGACGAGGAAATACCGGTCCAACTGGTATGCGAGGCGTCCTGTAGACGGGTCGCGGGGTACTTGGAGTCTCCATGAGTCGAGGGGGTAGAGAGGTAGTCCACCCGCAGCTTTAAAAACGTGGCGAAAATCAGGAACAAGAGGAGGCGCGAAAAAACACGCGCGGCCATGATTGTGAATGTCCCGTGCGAGAGCGGCCGTGCGAGAGCGGGAAGCCGAATCGCGTCGTCAGTCTGCTCGGCGACGCCGCCAAGATCCGGCCGTACGAGAGCGGGAAGCCGAAGCGGCACGGCAGCGGCGCCAAGAGGATCTGCAGAACGTCAGGAAACTGGAAGCTGCGAGAAAGCGCGCGTATCGGCAGGCAGACCCCGATGCAGCGAGAGCTCGTGAGTCGTCTGCAAAACGCATCAGGCGAGCTCAGCCCGAAGGTGCCGACACGAGGTTTAAGCGAGACTTTCTAGACGTTTCGTTTTGTATACACACACGCACAGTTTCTCACGTCTTTACATGGCGATGAGTGGGCGAACACGGAAGAATCGCTGGTTTACCGACGATTCACTCCGGAGCTTCGCCCACTCATCATCATTCACCACGTGGATATGCTGTGACTTTTTTTCTTCTCGCCGCAGCGCCATCTGTCGCAAATCGAGGGTACCCGCAAGCAGACGAGTACACAATCCGGTCACGGCGCTGCGGTAGGCCTCTATGGGCCGTTTCCCCACCTGTCTATCTTACACCCTGGTTGAAACTTCACCACTACGTCCTTTACCACTCCACCTCGCGCTGCCGCGTGTTGGCATGAAATAGGATGGGAAACATGCTGCACCGCTTTTATCTCGCGTGATTTTTTCCTTTATTTCGACTCCTATTTATGTTTCCTGGCCGTAACTTTACCTGCCGCTCCTAAAGTATAAAGGGGCGGGTAATTGGACTCCAGTTAAAAGCCTCGGCAGTCAGGTTCTTTGAGCGAAATTGGACTTTTGTACTCGAAGCGGCACGGATTTCTCTTCCATTGCGCAGGGACGCTAGAGTACTTCTTGTCCCCATGTAGCTGGTCATGTGACATAAAAATCCCTCTTGGCCGCGGCCGCAAGATGAGCAAACCGCCCCAGGAGTTTATTTTTATGGTATCGACGTTTATCGAAGCCACAGACGTGTGCAACTTTTGCCGTAGGACAAATTAGTATTGCCAATGGCAATGGCACCAACACCAAATCCAGTTGAAGAAATATTAATTGATATAAGCGCGTTTTATTTTTCTTTATCTAGCATACGCTTACACCCGGATGTTATTTATTTTATTTCTTTTTCAAAGGAAGACACTGCGAAATCAAGCTCCGAATTTCGCAAAATTGTGAACATCAAACAAAAATAAACTCCGATATACTCCGAATTTTCGGAAACAAACTAAACTTCGAAAAACACCCTTCGAATTTGACGAAAAATAAACTCCGAAAACACGGAATCCTACTTATAAACAAGAAAGTTGGACATGTCATCGACATACATGTTCGTTGGATATCAGCCAGTATGCTGCTATTCGACATAACTTCGAGATATGCTGAAATATGAAGGTCAGGTCAATTACCATCAAGCTACAATCGCTCGATCTATGTGCACAAATACTGCTACCAATACGAAACTAAAACCAAAACCTCAGAATGAAATTGAAAGTGAGGCTATATGGAACTTAAGAACCGCAGGGGGTGGCGAATCCCGAGCAATCTGTTATTGCTCTGCCGCCACTGAAATTGCCGCATTAGCCAATAAGAACATCAGGAACCGAATCAGGAAGCGTCCAGATAAGAAGCCACGCCCCGTGTTTATTAAGTTGACAGTGACTGTTGTATGTGCCTGTTTGTGTGCGCAGCAACGAGTCGACTGCAACGTTGTCGCCACGTTCTACGACGAATAACCCTTCGCTGCCTATTGGTTACCCGACGGGCGGCACTGAATGCTCGACGTCTACCATTTGTGCAAGTACCCAGCACGTTTCGACGAGGCACACAGACACGAAATGGCCACCCTCCGAGATTTCTACCGGTGGAAACGCAGGCATTGAAAACTCTAGCTCGTCCACCAATCCTAGGACAACCATTCGAAGCTCCGCGCCTCCTACCGAATGGTGGGGAAGCTCTGCTTCATGGACATTGCTCACCAGCAAGGGAGGTGCTGTTCCCGTCAAGAGGGAGGCAGGGTCCGACAAACCGGTTACACGCCTGCCGAAGGATCTCAAGCCCAAGCACTATAATCTCCTCATTAAGCTGAGCTCAGGTAAAAATAACCTTTCAAGTGGCCCTGGGTTTAGTCTGATTCAGATAGCGCGATTTCGCTTGCGGTTTCGCAGCTGTGACTTTATGCTCCGCAGTCTCCACCACGCTTCATTTTTTGTTTCTTGCCGCACTAACGACGTCGCAACTGTGAAATCGCCAAGCGAAATCGCACCATGCGAATCAGGTTTTTGTAGGAGTTTTTTTTGTCACTTCGTATCTGCCGGTTCGGCAGACTCCAAAGAGCGAAAAATGCGAACCGCGCGCGGTGCGCACATTGTTGTGTCTATGGTAGCTTGGTCCCTGATAAATATTGTATTTAGTTCTTATCGATCAATCCTTTGCCAGTAAGCTTTAAAAATTGTTGTCAAAATGGCGGCGCACTTTGTCGATGCAATGCGATAGCATTTTGCACCGTCTTGTTTTGCGTAAAAGATTCTTTAATAAACTGCTTAGGAAACGTCCGTGGAAATTTAAGGAATATTAGTCGCTGATGTCCATTAAATCTTCACTCACATTTATAACCAATTCACACAATTTTCTCATGTAACTTTCTACTTTCCGCGGGTGGGCATCCCGCGAACGACCATCGACCTTGAATGTAGAATTATTGTATAATTTTAACGTTTGTCTTCTACTATATCGATATCAATATAATGAGACCCTCGGTAACTGTTTTTGTCATTCAGAAGTTAATACATGACGTATCATTCTTCCGGCCCCAGGGCTGCCAACTAGAGGAAAATTTCCCAGATTAAGGTAATATTCAGGCCTATGTGGGAATAAGGAAAATCTTGCTACTTTGAGGGAAATTTTGGGCACCTTATATATCTAAAATTTTATAGGTCAATTATGATTTCTTTTCTCGAGATAACGTCGAATTTCAGCGGCTTGGGCAACATTTGGGTTATTTCCTCCGGCCAATTGGCGGTTTGTGGTGCGACCATCTGGCAACACTGAGAAGTACTAGGCTAGGTGGCGCAAGATACCGCCCGTTATAAAGGGTACAACCTTTAGCATTCATCCATCCATCCAACATTTTTCGGCAAAATCAGTTTTCATCGCCCCCTGAAAACTATGGAGGAAGGCACCAGCCAAGTCGAAGATTCTGAGAGCGCCGCTTTACCTTCTCGAAAGAAAAAAAAAGCTTGAGTACAAGGAGAAATACTGCTATGCCTTGAGGCGCAGGCTTACCATGACTAATAATATTTCGTGAAGTGCCGTCGTGTTCCGTGTGTTCGAGTTTGAGAACTCTCGCTTGTGTTACACCTTTTGTTTTGAACTGACTATTATAAAAAGACGCAAATGAAGTTATTAAAGCTGTATCATGTTCTGATGACGTGCGTAACATGTAGGGCGAAGATAAGGTTTCATTCGTCAATTTGAATCTCCCGGTAAAACTTCCCCTCGCCAGATTTGCTTGGCCATGGCTTTGGCCCGATAAACTAATCTATTGCGAAACGTACGCGAGGCGTAAAGTCTATGCGTAGAGCAAGTCGTCTGCTTCTTGCGCAGGGGTTGCGGTGACGTCATAACGACGCCGAGCTCTGATTGGCTCTGATTGAAAGGATAGTGGGTAGACCACAATGCTAGATGCCTTGAGGTCTACCCACTATTTTCTTCAATCAGCCAATAAGAGCTCGGCGTTCTGACATCATCGCAACCCCTGTGCAAGAAGCAGACAAACTTGCGCTCCGCATATAATATATTTCTCATAGTAAAAATAGAAGTGATGCAGAAAACAAGGAACATTCAGTATTCTATAATTATTTGTGCAAGCGAGGAAACGTTTGGTAGAAATAGAGAAAATTTCAGGCGTTCGCTAGGGAAATTTGGCTTTCCGTGTTGGCAGCCCTGTCCGGCGCATTACCCTCTGTATGCATAATTGAAGTGGATACTTATTTTGTATATAAGGAGATACGTGCCGCCTGCTTCGTTGGTTATATATAAATCGATCGACGGACACAAAAGTGCGTAATGCTTGCTCAGAAATGCTATCGCCTAAAAGCACAGTTGCGTCCTCTCCTTTGTTTTTAGACGTAACACTTCCGTGCATGTTCAAATGCACTCAATTCGGTATTCGTGTGTGCGCCATTTTGTGCTGAACACTGCAAACAATCTGTGCGTTTGTTGGAGAGCATCGCAGAAAGCCTAACGCGTAATGTGCCGGTCGTTACAGCCTTGGACAGCAACCACTTTAGTGGCAGCGTGGAGGCCTTCTTCAACGTGCGGAGGACGACGTCCGAGATTGTGCTACACGCCTTCTCGGAGCTCGAAATTAAGAGTTGGAAGCTGGGCGGATGCCGGAACAGCGTCGGCAAACCACAGCGCAGGGGAGACCTCGCGTACTTCCCGCTGGAGAGACCCCTCCGGAAGGGATCGCGGCTATGCGTCATCTCGCTCAAGTTTCGAGGAAGTTACGCGAGCACAGACGACATCGGCTTCTACAAGGAGGGGTTCGCGGCTGAAAATAAGGAAGGCCAATACGGTGAGCTCATTTTGTCACACGTCGCGCATACGACTTTTGGCACTCCACATTCCATGACCGACGCCGGTTTGGTGACCACGGACAAGATGAAGTCAGTCGTTTCGCGATACGGGCAAACTTCCACAGTACCGCTAGTTTTCCAACATCCAATTCCTACGCATGACTTCATGACCAGGGGTTTCAGTTACAAACAACAGTTTCTATTTATGGTGGAAGCTCGAGGTCATTAGGTTCTCAAGCCAACACCGCCGAAGTTGACAATATCACGCGACTCCTATTTTTGCGTCGATGGACGAACAGATGACGTAACTCTATGCGGAGAGCGAGTCGTCTGCTTCTTGCGCAGGAGTTGCGGTGACGTCATGACGACGCCGAGCTCTGATTGGCTTTGATTGAAAGGATAGTGGGTAGACCTCAATGCTAGATGGCCTTGAGGTCTACCCACTATTTTTGTTTTTCAATCAGCCAATAAGAGCTCGGCGTTCTGACATCATCGCAACTGTAGTGCAGAAGCAGACGAGACTTGCGCTCCGCGTAGTGATCGTTTGGCAAACCTCGGAAGGCCGACCCCAGTGTCGCTGGTGACCCGCATGGTGACCCGAATGGGAAAGCCTGGCACTTTCGCCATGAGAACATCATGTCGTTTGACGAACACCTCCTGTATAACAAGGCCGCGATGCTGCTCTTTGTTACGTCACAGACCGGAGGCCATCGCGAAGCACAGATTGGAAACGAGTGCTGCATTCGGCTGACTTACGTTCTCACTGATCGATCACGAGCTGATTTGGAGTCTTGGGATGAATGCCACATGATCGTCAGAACCCTCAATATTGAAGCAGCAGACCTTGAAATGTTTTGTGACACTCGAGGTATGCGGTAGACAAATAGACCGACCTCACCAAGCGTTCGGCGCATGCGTGAAGCCGCCATAACTTTAGTTCACAGGAGGCAGGCGGTAGTGCTGGAGACGTTCCTTGCTCTGCATGCGCAGAGCTCCAGTGAGGTTGTGGCACGTGCAAAATGACCAAACTTCCCCCGATTCATTGTGGCAGCGGTGGCGTGAAATTGCGGCTGGTGGGTGAAATTGGTCTATTCCTTTTTCCGTAGAAACCAACTACCGATGGGCAACGACTTTCGAGCCCGACGGGGCGCGTAAAGCCTTTCCGTGTTTCGACGAGCCCGCACTCAAAGCGACCTTCAACATCTCGCTGGTCAGGCCCCGGTCGCTTTCAACCATCAGCAACATGCCACTGTTGCGTACGAAGAGCGGGTATGTATTCTGTCTGCAGCAGACACTCACGGGATGGCAGGAGGAGCTTCGGCATAGAATAGTTAGTCTCCACAGCAATGTAAATGGGCCTGATTTATATGTTTATGCGATTTATCACCCGGGAGTTCAAAAGCCCCATTATATAAGGTCCCTCACCACATACTTTTCTTTTAAAGAATCATGAAGCAGACCGGAGGCGATGGCAGGCAAGGCCACTGGCCGCCGCCATGCTCTTCGCGTGCGGACAAGCCCATGCAATTTCAAGCTTGCTAAAACAACGTTCACGTGCAAGCTGCACGCGCTCGCATTCGTGGGGTTACCAGCAACATGTTCAAGAAGCTAAAGCCTCCGCGCTTCGTTTTGTTCAGTGAGCTACGTCACTGCTTCTTGGCCAATTGACGAAAGCCATCATCGCAGAACCCCCGAGCATCTGCGAAGATGCTGACTTGAATAACAAGAAATTGCGTGATAATCACACGACGTGGTGCGTTTAGACAGCGACAGCAACGTCGTGATCTGTTTTCCCGCCAAATTTATTGTAGAAACTGAATAGACCTATTGCTAAATTACCCAAGCATCAAGGAGTATGCAGGGATTGGCGTTCCACGCGCCGCAAGTGCTGGCCTCAGCAGTAGCAGCTTTTTTAAAGCAAATACCTAAAACAACATTGTAAAACCCGAGAATTTGGACAAAAAAGAAGACAAAAAGGGGACAAAACAGACCTGTATCAGTATTGTCCCCTTTTTGACAGACCTGTATTTGTATTGTCCCCTTTTACAGCGGAGCTGTTAAGGGCTAGGTTCCCTAGGATCGTGTCCGGTACAAAACACTTGTCGACAACAACGCCTCTGGACAGCTACCGCCATCTATAAGCGACGGCGGCAAGCACACAACCAGTATAGTTGCCGCCGTCGCTGGTAGATGGCGCGAACCTTTCCAGATATCATAGAAGAATCGGTAGTTGGGTGGCGCGTTGGTGGGAATTCATCGTAGGAAAGAGCGCGAAAAACAGACGACGACAAAGAAGAAGCACATGTAACGAGCGTAGCGCTCGTCACGTGTGTTTCTTCGTCCTCGTCTGTCTTGCGCGCTGTTTCCTACGCTCTTATCAGTTTCGGTTTGGACTCAGGATGGGTCAGCCGCGTCTCCTTTCGGGGAAAGAAGACTCCTTGAGGAAGGAGCGGCGACGTACGCAGCAGCGCGAATGGGTCCGTAGCCGCCGCAAAGCCGCTGTCGCCTCGACTTCCACTGCGTCGAGCGCTTCAAATTCCCTTGCCAAAGAAGAGCACATCGCTCGCCTGGAAAGCCGCCGCCGAGAACAGAACCCGCGATGTGAAGGGCGCCGGCGGGCCAACGCATGGACGACGATCATACCACGGAGGCCAAGCGCAAGCGCGAGGCCCGGCGACGACTGCACTCCACGCCGGCTGAACAGCTCCCGGGAGCGACGGCGATGTTCCGGAGGGCGTTCGTGGAGAACCAGAGAGATCGTACATACTAACTCTAGAGGAAAAGGTCCGCCATTTTCCCATGCATTCTGGCTGCCGCAAGCGCCGGAGCATGCAGGCAGACCCTCGGGGGCCCACACATGGTTACCAACTGCCTTCGATTATACGAATATAATTATATCATCAGAGCAGTTTCATGAACTTCAACAATCCGCGAACTCACCGGTGGAAAGATATTCGCGTTTCTTTCTAAGCTTTTGTTTTTTTGCATAGCGCGGAGATGTACGGCCTCGCGTCAACGCTAAACTAAACCAGATACCCGGCTTGGCAGGTGGGGCGCGGCCTAACTCGTTGGGCGCGGCGCGGCCGAGGAATACGAAACCGCGCAACCACCAGATTTCCGAGATTTCGACAGAAGGGAAGTTAATGTAGCGTAATGAGTAGATTGCTTTTTATAAGTGTTAGAATAGCTCAGAATTTAGTTTACAACGTTAAATTATCACGGTTTATATTGCTGAGAGTTTTCAGTCTTCGCGATTACCATTGCGACTGTCGTCCTTCAGCTGGCAACATTGGTTTCTTTCTCTCGTGTTCTGTCGCTCTCTTTCGCGATCTTTCACTCGGGACCCCGGGTGTCGGCGCACGGGATTTGCCACTCCTCCTCACCCACCTTTACCTCCCTGTGGAGAACCCGTTTGGCTTAACGTGCGCCGTGTGAGACCGACTCTGGGTTGCTGGAGACGAATCCACGATCGGCGGCGTGTCGGACGAGAAGAAGCGGGAAACGGGCGCGTGCGCGTTGCGGTAGTGTATCGAGCACAGCTCCACTGGCCTTCCTTCTTCACAAAAGTAGAAAGGCTGAACGTTTTTTTTTTGTCTTCTTTTTTGTCCTAAGTCTCGGGTTTTACAATGTTGAAAGTTCACCAGCTCGCTTGCATTTTCTGTGTGATTTCTAACCTAAAACAAATGAAATCTTGCACGCGCGTTCGTCAACGCTTTATTTTGGTTATTTAATTCGAATGTTTTATACAGGGAAGGCGTGCGCGTGTGGCGCGTGGAACACCAATTCCTGCTAGGGTGCCTACATCTCTGTCTGTCTCAGGGTGAAGACATCCATTGTTGCACTGAATGGTCAACGCGTGACGCTTTCGCGCACTCGGTGCGTGACTTGGGCGCTAAAATGGCGTCTCTGCATTAGCCAAAGCTACGCGCTCGAGCTGATTGACACCGGATTGTGCGTACTTGAAAATGCATTAAAAAAAACGATTGGGCGTAAAAATGGCTGAGATGTCACCACTCAAGCAAAAGCGCGTGTGTATGAAGGCACTCTAATCCCTGCATTCTCCTTGATGCTTGGGTAATATATAGCAATAGGTCTATTGGTGCGTAGGTCACGTGACATATATGTTTCCGCTAAATTTAGCGGGGAACCTAAATTTATCTTTAGGTCCCCTGACGTCAGGTCCAGTGACATCAATTTTGCCGCCAAATTTAACTGGGAAACTGAATTTATGCATAAGTCACGTGAGGTCAATTGTTTCGCTAAATTTAGCGGGGAAACTGAATTCGTTTACGCTCACGCCACAGAGTAATATAGTAAACGCAAAGAGTGGCCACTATCATGGGCCCAGCGGCTCACTTGACTGTCAGCGCACCGAGCGGCTGTTGTGAAGTTTGTCTCGGCTTCCTGTTTAGGCGTTTCCGTTCACTACATGGCTAGATACATGTAGATGACTGCTATCTGAACGGGTGGGTAAGTAATATCATTTATTCTGTTCGTATCAGACGGAAGCTTGCGCCACCTAGTCTACCATGACTAACTAGAATTTAGAATTCAGGTAGGAATCGATCGCCTTAAATGCGCGGGTAAATTCTAAATTCCAGAGCAGATCATGCACAATATGCAATATATAAATAAAACCACTGAACTCAACAGAGAAACGAAGGGGACAACCGAACGAGAGAATTGAGTAATGCACAAATATTTATTGCGACCACAAAGACCACCGCAACAAAAATAACTGTTTCGCAGGCGTCCGTAGAAATGTGTACTCAATTTCACCGTAAGGGCGAGCAGGGGAGCAAAGGGAGCGAGCCTGACGCTTCAAACGTTCAAAGCGAACATGTAATGCCCGCAGGCTCGTGAAGTGAAAGCGTCGTTCGAGACAACGCGTTCGTGGTTGTAGCGTTAGCTCTCTCGAATTTATGGGAAACAGGAAAGAGATTTTCGGGGTACACAGCTGACGCTCAAGGGACGCTCGAAACACTTCACGTGGCTACGCCTTAACCGTCTCACCTTCGCCACACAGAAACAACGTCGAGACGTCCACGCGATGACCGCAACAGCACGCCGCATCCGCCCCCGCCACCTTGGCTGCCGTTACGGTGGCTGCTAAGTAGTGCGCCCTGCCAGAGCCCCAGTCACAGCAGTCCTCGTAATATTTTTTGAAACTTTTGAAGGTACTGATAGCTTTAGAAATGTATAAATTAAAGTCATTATGTAAATTAAATTTAATTAATCACTTATTTTTGTACATTTTAAATTACGAAAGTGGCCGTCCAACCTATGGTTGGAGGTCGAGAGCGTGCTGTCGTTTCTATTTTATCTTTCAGCAAACCACCTGGTAGGCGCTAGGCGTAAAATACTATTTCCCGTATTTTCTAGCTGTGTGCGAAGCAAAAATTATGTTTCCGATTAAAATATTCGTGATTGCAGAGCAGTGCTTTTGTTTTACGAAGGATATTAAGTTAAATAATTGTGGAAAGGCTGTCGTCGCTGATATTTAGCGTGAGTGTTTTCAGTCGTCGTAACTTAATAGACGAACTGTAGAAGTTAGAGTTGTTTTACTATCTTCTAATCTTAAAAAAGAGTATAATACAATTAATTACGTCGTCGCCTCGCACGGGTAAGTGACCGTCGTACAATATTTCCAATTAAGCTACAAGCCGCGTCGGCACAGCGCGTCAGCACAGCGAAGCCCAGTGTCCAGCCGACTGCCTCTTTTCCGCTCGCTGGCCTAGCGACAGTGACGTCACGGCGCGGGCGCGCAGGCTTTAGTCTCTAGAAGGGGTTGGCACCAGTCGGGGCTCCATGCTTGCAACTGTCTATAGACTAACGCTCGCTAATGACGTCTGTCCGTAATGGCGGCGCTGCTTACGTCCCGGCGCATCCAGAGTTGCTTCACATTACGCAGAGCTGTCAAAGCCGGTTCCTGCGCACGATTTGCGCCCACAGCTGGTCTGGATAAAACATGCTCGTTTCTAAACAGCCCTTCAGTTTATATGTGCAGGAATGATTCGGTCGGCAGTGGATAGGACAGGAGAATGTTTGAACGCAGAACGATTTTTGTTGTTTGCTTGTCGCACGCGTTTCGCTCACTCGTGCAATGACTGCGGAATTATTTTGGGCGGCGCCATTGTTGGTGTTGTTGTCCCTGTGTGGTTCGTGAATACCCAAGGAGGGGATTGGCCGAGGATCAGTGTAGGTATCAACTTCTTTTTCTTCGTTCCAGTCTCATGTACGCTGTTTTTATAATGTTTATCTTCGTCTTCTTCGAAGTAAGGCTGGTCGCTCTTCAGACCACGTATCTAAAGATTTTTTTTAGAAAACTCGCGAGTTTTAGCGTTTTTGCCATAAGCGGTTGCAATAGTTAAAAATCAATTTATAGAAAACGTAGCATATTTCCTTTTAAGTACAAAACGATCGTGTTGGTAACAGTAATTAAACACGAGGAATATCCACAGAAAAGAGGGGACGGACAACGAAGACTTCCATGATACTAGCAACAACATTTATTGACCCGAAGTTTGCATATATAGGTGAAGGAGGGGAGGGTGAAGGACAACACACTGAAAAGGGGGAAAGCGATGGGAAAGGGTGTAGAGGCAAGAGAGTGAAGGAAGCAAGAGAGTGAAGTGAAGTCTTCGTTGTCCGTCCCCCCCCCCCCCTTTCCTGTGTATCTTCCTCATGTTTAATATTTCCTTCTTTCTGCCTTAATTTCTTTTTCTTTCTCTCTTCAACTCCTCTTAAGTTTTACGCAATGCGAGGTAGCAGATCTGCAGCATAAGAAGGAATGATTTGTTGCTCTTCCCATTTCCACGTCTATCTATACATATATAAATAACCTTTTCTCGGTTTTTCGCTCTCTTGGTGCGTTTTCAAGGAAAAAGAGGGTGATGGATATCTTCCAACAGACGCCGGTCATGTCGACATACCTACTTACATGGCAGGTGTTCTATGACTACAAAACTGTGACAGATGGGAAGGTAAGTTCAAGGCAAGCTAAAAATGAAGCTTGTCACTAGCAGTATTTATTTCATTAGGGACCTTTTTCTTGCTGCATATAAAACATGCCCTCATTTTTATCATCAAAGATTCTCTGATGGCTGAAGAATATCGAGCATTTTCTTATCGCATCGCGGGTAATCAGAGTGCGGCATTTGCCGATAAGAACACCGAAAAATAAATTCCGAAGCAATCACTGGAAAGATAAATTTATTTATTTATTTACATTAACGGCTTATTAGCCGTTACAGGAGTGGGTTATTAGTAAAATAACAAAATTTTTAAAGCACACTTCCACGAATGATATGCACATGTATGACTCTGACACAGATGCATTTAAACGTATATAAATATAAGCGAAGTAAAAAACACAGAAAAGAAAATGAAAGAAAAATAAATTATATGTGTTGTTGGGCGAGGCCTCTCAGGCGGACTTCAAAACCTTCAACGATGTCCCATTCAAAAGCATCTTGGGGTAGGCTGTTCCACTCGGCTATGGTCCTCGGAAAAAAATCAGTTCTTAAAAAGGTAAATCGGGACTTTTATAGGCATCAGCATTTCAGTATGACTGCCCCAGAGTCCTCTAGTAGAACGAGATTTTAAATATCGCAGGAAATCTATGTTCAACCTTTTGTATTGTATCAAATAAAGAAGTTTTTGGTCTGGCTACTCTCCTGCGTTCTTCCAATGGCGGCAAGTTGAGTTGGGCTGAGCATCGCACTGACAAACCTCAGTCCTTCGGTATTTGGATGTGATAAATCTGGCAGCTGTCCTTTTTACATTTTCTAATTTTTCTTTCTGTTCTTTTTTTGTAAGGGTTCCACACGCTGCTTGCATATTTCAAGACAGGGTGTACAAATGCTAATTAGGCTGTTAATTTTGCCTTCTCTGTTGGTAATTTGAGGTTACGTCTAAGAAAACCACAATTTTCTTTGTGCGGTGCTTGTCAAATTGTAGACATGGGATTTCTGACTCATATCTCCAGACGCGGTTACAACCAGGGGCGGATGCAGGAATTTTCTGAGGGGGAAGTCAGGTGTTGGTCAGCGTACCATATGTTTAGGAACCCCCTCCCCTCTCCTTCGTTTCACGCCTAAATTTTAGACATGCAGAAATTAAGAGGGGGTCAGGACATCCGGACCCCCCCCCTCTAAATCCGACCCTGGTTACATCTAGGTATCTAAAATTACTCGCCAACGCTAGTGGACCACCGTCAAGCTCATAATGAAGAATAAACACTTTTTTAATCTTATTTGCGATTCTTGACAGTGTGGCTTTTGGGGTTAATTTGCATTTTCGATCGCTTGCACCACTCATTTATAGTTTCTTACGCTATGTTCAAGATGATCTTCAGGACACGCAATTCTAAAATATATTAGGCAGTCGTCTGAGAATAAGCGAGTGAGTAACTTTAGAGCTACTGTTATCTGAAATATCTTTAATATAACTTAAAAATAATATCGGTCCCAGCATGGACCCCTGGGGAACCCGGACTTTTAGTCGCCGACTTTTAGTGTATTAGGTCTAGAACCATTAACTTCTACAAATTAAGTACGATTAGTGAGGTAGGCTCTGAATCATTTCAATACTTGTATATTTATACTGGCGTCTACTACCATTTTTATTAGTTGTGCATGTGGAACGCGATTGGAAGCCTTTGAAAGTTTCAGGCAGATTATATCCGTCTGTCCTCCTTTCATTCAACGCAGTCGCAAAATCGTGTATAGATTCTGTCAGTTGTGTGACTGTCGATATCCTCCGCCGTAATTCGCGCTGGTTTGGGTTAATAGCGTTTAAACTCTCAAAGTAATCAAACAAGTAACCCTATAACACATGCTCCAGTATTTTTCAACAGACACAGGTGAGGGAAATGGGACGGTAGTTTTCAATATTTATCTTTGCGGCCAGTTTTACGCACCGGGACAACTTTTGCCATTAGCCAGTCGGTAGCAAGAACATGTTAGGCCAAGGATGCGCAGAATATGATCGTCAGATATGCGGACACCGATTCCGCATATCGTTTCAAAATTTGTTACGAACATCACCGGGCCCTTCAGAGTTATTACTATCAATGTTCAGCGAAAGACAAAAACAAACACGAAAAACCTTGTTGTTATATGACAGATATCAAAGTCTGCCTGAGCACGCCTCCAGACGCACGCTTTCCAGATACTGTGCATCACAATGTGACTCAAGAAATGCAGTGAAAAAAATCATTATATCGGGAAGCCATCTTACTAGGATCAGAGATAATTTCATTGTTCGTGAGCACGTATTTTAAGGACTCTCGGAATGAGGCAAGGCGACACCAAAACTTTCGTGGCGACATTTTTATGAATTGCGTTAGGGTTTCTGTGTAGTATCTTTCCTTTGCATGCGGGAACTTATCTTTCAAGGTTTCGGAAAGACTGCTAACCTCACTCTGATCTCTTGTTCTATTTTTTCGCGTTCGTTCTATTTTTTGTTTTAGTCGAATAATTTCGCAGTTTATCCAGGGGTTTTGTTTTTGCCGGAATTTAATTATTTTCGGAACAAATCGTCCGAGACAGTAGTGGACGATACTTTCAAACTGAAGCCACAAACAAGTCACGTTCATCGATCCATCAAATTCACATAAAGATATTGTTCTATAATCCAAAATCCTTACATCATCAGCTCTACTGATGTCCCGTACGTAGACTGGTGGCTTCCTATCATTGCATTGCGGTAAAACGTTTCTCATGCACAACAACACAAGGTTTTTGTCCGACAGCCCATCTTCCACTGATACTGAGTTTCTGACGATTGGCCATCAACAAAAATAGGATCGAGTAATGATCCAGAAGCTTTCCCCCATCTTGTATTCTCGTTTACAATCTGGACAAGTTCATTTCCAAACGCAATGTCCAGAATAACTTGCGAGTTTTTGTTTTTGCATCAGTTGACCCCGCCTTTAGCTGATCCCAATTTATTTCTGGAAGATTAATATCTCCGGCAACAACGACTCGAGAGTTGACTTGAATCTGATCTGTTAAAAAGTCCCGAAAAGCCTCTAAGAAAGACACAGGAGAATTTGGGGGCCTGTACACAGCTCCAACAATAAAATATAATGCCGCAGAAATTTATTTTGCTCGAGACAATTTCGCTATCTGGGATATCTGGCATTCAAACGAAGTGGATACTTTCTTTCAGTATTATATCAACACCCCCACCATGTGCAGTGCGGTCATTATGTACCATTTTGTACTTCGGGGAGGAGCAGTTCACTATCTGTGATTTCAGGGCGCAGCCAACTTTCAGTAACTATAACCACATTCGGACCATAGTGAATAAGCAAGTGCTCTAGATCCCCGACTTTATTGGCAAGACTACGTGCGTTTACATTAATCCGCTTGAATTCCCTGCTCGAGTTATTCAGATGTCATTCGGACGTGCCTCGGCTTGCTGCATCTGAGGCGAGCTTTATCCTACAATTATTTTCGTCATCCCAAGAATACGATTCATTATCGATCACAATCTGATCGTGGATGAGTCTAGCATACACCCTTAGCTCTGTCGCTTCTTGTGCTCTCCCATATTTGCTTTAGTTTTCTTAACGCGACCGGAGAATTATCGTTAGACTCTGATATTTTGGTTCCTTTTAGTTTTCGGCAATTCCTAAACACTTTGAAATCGTTATAGTCATAAAACATTATGGTAATTAGTCTTGCCTTGTTCGCGCTATTTTTCCAAATCTATGAATTCACCTAATCGTGTTTACTTTAACCCCCATGCAGTTTTCAAAAAGGTCAGTTCGCACGCTTTCTCTTATATCTGCATTAGTTTCACTAGGGTCCTCTGGAATCCCAAACACTGTCAAGTTGTTACGGCGGCATCTGTCTACAAATTCGACTAGCTCTTTCTTTTGTTGGCAATCAGGTCAGCTGAACACGGAAAAAACAAGAACACGAAGGAACGGACTGGACATTCACACCGCTGACTAACAACTGACTTTTACTTTTTCCTCATCCCAGCCTAGGCCTTTTCTTCTTCGTCCTACGGCTCATTAAACACGTTTTAATGACCTGATTGCCAACAGTATGTACCAACTAGCTCTACTAAAACCCGCAACTCACTTCCTTTTGTGTCTGGATAATGATGCTCATCTTCTTAACACTTTCTTTAAGGTTTGATACTTTTCCATTCAGTAGCTGTACCCTTTTTGGTGAGTCGCCTAAATGGCATACCCTTGTGTTTGTTTCCCATTCGTTGCGAAAACGGTCTTGACTTTCCTTAATTTCGTTGTTATTTTCACGGATTTCTTTCTGACCTAAAATAAGGTGATTGAACATTTCCTCAATATCAGGACCGGGATTTTCTTCGATATCCACGGCCAGCAGCAACAAGAGTGGTATACAACATTCCGAACACAATTTAAGAAACACTTTAGGACTCTGCAGAACCACAACAAATCGGTTATCACTTTTAAAATCTTTTGCAAAGGGAGTATCTACTCACTTGTCGGAAAAGTAGGTTCAGTTTAGTTGACATGTCTTTTTCGTTTCGCCGTGCCCTCTGAAGTAGTCGTGGAGGCTGGGCCCTTTCTAAACCTCGGCGCAGTGGATGATGGTAGCGATGGTTGCCTGCCCGTGCGATAGCGTTCCGTCCATTCTTTGTAGACATCCGTGATCTTCGTTGATTCCTGTGATTGCAGGTGCCGTCGTGGCTTGCGCTCGATACATTACGTTCCACAGGAGCGCTTGCTGGAAAAGCAGGTTCAGTTCAGGCGACATGTCTCTTTCGGTTCCGCCGTGCCCTTTCAGGAATCCCTAACACTAATAATAAGCAATATCCTGCATTTCCGAGTTGTCAGCGACTATGCAGAGCACAAGTTCGTCTGCTTTTTGCGCAGGGGTAGCGGTGACGCCAGAACGGCAAGCTCTGATTGGCTCTGAGAGGAAGGATAGTGGGTAGACTTCAATGCTGGCTGCCTTGAGGTCTACTCACTATCCTTCCAATCGAGCCAATCAGAGCTCGGCGTTCTGATGTCACCGCGAAGCCTGTGCGGGAAGCAGACGAACTTGTGTTCCGCGTAAGTCCGTCGGGGCAGTAATGTATAGTTCTTCTGTTTATGCAAGACGTATTGCGATAGATTTGGAGGACACATTCACGCAACACATCTCCTGTTGCCTTCATCTATTTCGTCCAAGAATTCAACAGCGTCGTTTCGAGACACGCACAAATATCGCTGGTGCTTCATCCAAATACCAACCCCCACCCCTAAAAAAAAGAAAAAGTAATAAGGGTAGCAGCAGCACACAAATAGGCATACCAGCTGAAAAAAGAAATGGTTGCAGGATCCACACATTTAGAATGCCCATCGGGTACAACGTGGACGTTTAAATTGAAGTCTGATATAATCCCGAAACATTGTAAGTTGTTCTAATACCAACCTGCGCGTTGATTACGGAACAAATGATTGGACAACACGTTTTATTCGTGAGTGCCCTATTCCAACAGGGTGGAGATCGAGAGTGCATGCATGGGTTATGTGCACGATTGCGCAACCGATTGTAGAAACATTAAATGAAGAATTAGTACATGCTCGGAGCACAGTGATAGAATGTACAGTCCTGAAAATTCCTAATAAGCCCACGCAGTCATGCGTGTGCCCCCCCCCCTCCGCCCCCTGAAGGGCGCATTTAATTTCAATTTACTATGCATGCGATGTTGGTAACCTTGATAAGCGAAGTATTGAATACTGTTCTATTTTAAATTGTGATTTCTTTGCCTTACACTATAAAATCTACTTTGATATTTAACTGGTGTGGTACTTCTAATAAAATATGCTCCTGCTTTTTTTTTGTGTGGCTACAGTTGTAGATTAACTTTCAGGAGTGATTTCTCTCTAATTGATGGCTGTGTCTTTTCATTTGTTTTTCTTTTCAGAGCGATATTAGTAATTTTAAAGGCCAAAACATGTTTTATTCTGATATTGGTCACATTGGAATATATCGAGCTTTACGTGTCATAATGGATTACACAAACTTCCGTGATAGAACCCACCCCGACGACCGCTCCCGTTTTATTTGAGATATTTTTCGAGTTAGTGATTTACTGTACATTAGAGTTCGCCCACAAAACTGATTGGAGAGATGGCAGATATGAATACAATATTTTTTTTTTAATTTGTCGTTGCTTTTTTTTTCTTGCTATCAATTTGCATTGTGCTTTGCAGATATCGTTGACCAGTTACAATATCCCGAGGGATAGGATGTCCAGTATTGTAGCCATGGCCAAGAAGCATTTGATTTACTTCGAGAAATACTTTGACATGGCATTCAACTTGCCCAAACTTGGTAAGAGCAAAGTTTTGCAATGTCGTTTTGAAGGCTAAGTCTACAACGAATTCCATATTCGTCTGTAGTCTAGAGAGACAGAGAGAAAATAAATGAACGTAGTGGAGATATTGGTAGCCTGTCCGCATTGTATAGTCCCTGAACTACACATATCTAGAATTTTAAATTTTACTCGGTGCTGACTATTTACAGCTGCGGACTATACAAGGGTTTGTTTTCCCAAGATCGTTCATAATGACGAGACTTACGGATTTCGTAAATGAGATATTATGTTATTGTTGATTTTTTATGGTATAATCTTCGTGCTCTAATAAACAAATCATCACCAGGTTCGGAGAATCTACCAAAACAAACTTTCAGCCGAAATTTGCCCCTGCGAACTTCACCTCGGGGTCGGACTATAGTCCAGAAAATACGTTTTGCTTAATTTTTATTCCAAGAAAGAAAGGTAGGGAGTAAACTTCTCCCCTTGTGCAACAGGCGCTAGTCTGGCGGTGGAGTAAAAACTAGGATTATATTATTACCATCTGGGCCTTTACACCTTTAGGCTTGCGCCTGTTGCACGAGCATTACCTTTAGCGATTCCTCGTGCCTCCCACGCGCTTCAAGCGTTCCTAATATTAACCGATTAATTGGTTTAAATAATGACGCTCAGCAAGTTTCTAATTGAAACCATAAGTAGATTTTCACTATGTAAAAGAAAACTGAATCAGTTCTGTATTTGTGGAAAAACACCTAAATCGTCTTCATTTGGCCTCCATGATCGCGAATATCGACATTATTTTTTTTTTTTCAATTTGGTGCACATAAGCTACAGAAATCAATTTTTTTAAGTACCGCTGAAGCCCCTACTGCCCAGGGCGTGACGTCATACTAGGAGTTTTCGGAATCCCTGCTCTCGCGTATCTTTAGCGCCTGTCTAAGGTATTGCACGCGCACTCTTGCTATTTTCAAAAATGTCAGAAAGAGACGTCACGGCTGGCGTTAAGTGCGAAAACCTGACAAACTTGCAATTGCACGCGCTGCCCACAGGAGCGACATGTAGTGGCTGCCCAAAGTTGAGAGTATGACGCAACGAGTGGTTGGAGGTTCTTAGTGTTTTCTAGCGTTTAGTTACATCGTCGAGGAAATCAAACATGATATTTAGATTCGCGAGGAAAATACTCCAGAATTCACCTCTTACTCACTTTTTTTAAGAACCTCTTGAGCTTCCCTCTATAGAGTTAATTAACATATGTCAGATTTTTAGCCGACTTATGGTGACAATCAGCCAACTATAGGGGGTATTCACTGGGTGCCCCTGTTTGATGGCGATGTTTAAAGCGCATGCTCAGAACGGGCTCACATTAATTGGCTGCTAAGACCGACAACCTTGATGGCTCGTAATGAACGCTGCAAAATAACTGTGGAAGCTCGCCGTCAGCACGCGCTTTGTAGTTGCGAACACAGCTATAGCCGCCAGTGAATACTCTCGTATGAGATACAGTGAACTAGAAATGATTGAGTGAGGCGAGCTGCAGGCTCCGCTCAAGCTTTCAGTTGAAGCTCAGAACGTGGAAAGTTGGCGTGGTGGCGCTGCGAATCGAAATGGCTTGGTTCGCCTGGATTTTCGGCGTAGCAACTTGCTTGAGTTGGCGAGGGCGGGAGAGGACTTCGCACCTTTCTTGGCATAGATTTCGAGGCGAGGAATTTAATTTTTGCCACCCTGTCAACCTCGCATTGCTGTGGCAAATCAGGTTTCACTGCTCAGAGTACATATCTAGTACATTAGTCCTTTCTATGCAACGAGTCTAATTTAGAACCAGCGAACTGAACAAAGGATTCATCAAATGTTTTTAACACAGAACGTACTTTATCAGCCGATTTGTATTTAAAATGCTTTTGGTTCCACCACCACGCTCTGACCGTCATCAATAAGCGTTACGCTCGATCGATACACGGGTAGGTCATATGGGCAATAAGCCCCTTAGGGGCTATATTGCATTTTTTATGATCTTGACGTCAGAGGTCACGTCAAAACACCACGTCACGACGACGTGAAATTACGACGACGCTACGACGTCATCGTCGACGACGACGTTAGGCGACGCCAAGATGCCGCCGTTAGGCCGTCGCGACGTCGCGCCGCGTCGAGGACGACGTCGACGTGGCCGTCGACGCCCCACGCAACGTCAAACGACGCTATGACGTCACGTCAGCGTCGTCCTGAAATCGCGTGACGTCGTCGTCAACGTCAGCGCGGACATCGATGTCGTTGTCAACGCGATATGCCGTCAGAACGCAGTCTTCATGCCGTGTAACTCGCGTTGTCAACGTCGACGACGATGTTGACGTCAAGGCATCGTCGTGAAGTCGCATGGCGTTGTGACGACACGTCAGGTCGCGTTGACGTTATGTATTGACGTGACGCCTGACGTCTAGGTTGCATAAAAATGTAGCCCGGACCTCTATTGTTTTCATGACCTTGACCTGGGTGTTGGTCGAGCGTGGCGTTGGAACGTAACGCTTTTTCACTAAAAACAAAAAAGCCGATAAAATACACTTTTTGTTAAAAATTATTGGCGCGTTTGGTCAATAGCTCACATAGAAGAATTCGTTTACTTCTTGTTTATGTAAGTCCAAGCTACTACGCTCGTAGTGCCCTCTAATACTTTTTCCACGTGCGGAGCTTCAGAAATATCATTCCGGTGGCCCCACTCAATCATTTTTAGTTCACTCTATCCATAGACGATTGCAAGCACTTAGCACGGCATCTGGCCGTCGCCAAGTTTCTTCTTGTGTTGGCGAGTGCGTGAATTTACAAGCTTGGCAATGCTACGTTCACGCACCCGCTGCACATGCTTGCGCGCTGGGGTTCAGGTAAGCGTTATGCTTGCAATTTTGTATAAACCCTTTTACTGTTCACAAACATGAACTGCCGCTTGATGTCCTTTCGAGGCTGTTTTTAATAAATCTATTCGAATTAAAATCAAGCATCCTGCATGTCCTTCTTTATCGCATCTTCACACGGTCCCGTAATAACTTAATCAGTAGGTCTAAATTTTCAGATTTTTTTACGTTTGATAATCTCTGGTTCGGGGCCATCGAGAACTGGGGAGCAATCTTCGGTATGGAGAGTCGACTACAGGAGCAGAGTTCGCAGGCGGAAGTTTTGATTTCTCACGAGATTATTCATCAGGTAAGCTGCCCGGTAGGAGTATCCAACGGAAGGTCATAATCCTGAAGGAGATTAGGTTATCTTAAAGTCTATGTATAGAAATATAGAATCATACGGCTATCACTCATGGAGGGCTACCTATCAACCAAGTTAATTTCAGAAGAATCTCCAGGTGGAGTCACCAACTGACGCCAAGAAAAGTTCCACGGGTGGACAGCACCAAGTGCGGTCGTCGGTTAATAGTATCGAAATCACGCGTGAGGTCAATGCTTGACACTTCAGCCAGTGTTAAATAAAATAATTTGACTGCATTGCTGGTGAGCGCATTATACAGTAATACCTCGTTAACTCGAACACGGCTATCTCGAAATAGTGGTTAAGTCGTCAAATTTCCTTGTCACGGAATGAGCTCCCATAGGCACAATGCATTTTGTCCTTGCTTATTCGAAAGGTTTTCATGACGGACTTCGGATATCTCAAATACTCGTCAGCAAAAATCGCAAAAAAAACAACAAACAACAAAAATTGCCGCAAAAAAAAAAGAGACAGAAAAACGCGCGCGAGAAAAAGAAACGCGAAAGCGCAAGAAAACAACTAAAAAAATAACCGCGGGTGCGGTGTACGGAGACGCAGAGAGATGTGCGACTCAAAAACGTTTTCTTTTTTTTCTTCATTTTTTTGTTGTTTTTTTTGTTTTTACGATTTTCATTTGGACAAGCTAATCGCTCGCAAGCCGGGATGCCTGGCACCCTTTCTCTTGAGCGTTTTGTTCCGCTCTGTCTTTCGTTTTCTCTTTGCTCCTGAGTTCTTCCGTTTCCCTTCTCGGTCCGGTCGTCGTGAGTCTCGTGTTTTTCAGAGGTGTCTCGTTCGTTTCGAGTGTTGCTGCTTTTTGTTGCTTGTCCATCATTTTTTTACGGGTGTTTCTATCGTCTTGCAGCGCCACACGAGCAAGGGTGAAGTGTTCAATTCGGTCATCGGTTGTGAATTCTCTGATGTTGTTGGCGCGTGACTCGATTGACCGTGAAGATGGCGGAGCCCAAACAGTGCAAATCCCTGAAGCTTGAGAGCAGAGTTGCTCTCATCAGAAAAGTTGATGTTGCCGCGATTGTTAGAATTTTTATTTAGAACATCGCACGATCAGAGGTAAACAAATTCCGGTACTTTGCTTGTCTCGAAATTTCGGTTATCTCGAATTTTTCATAGATTTTATGACTTCGAGTTAATGAGGTATTACTGTATTATGCATAAAGATTTATTTTGTGTGTGCGTGTGTGGGGAGGGGGGACGTATTAGCTAATTCTACTTAGAAGACAAGTCATGGGCCTTGTCTATAGCGTTTGCGGGGGGGGGATGGGTGGTTTGCACTTTTGCCATTCATGTCATCGCTGCAGCATGTTCACTAACGCTTTGAACCCACATTGGACGGTTCAATTGGTTTCTTAAGGTATCGCGCTGCGATTTCCGGCAGGGTGCGACTATGGGCGGCGGAGAAAAGCTCACCGCAAAACTGTGCGAGGTGAAGAAAATTTCACCGGCCTTTTGACGGATGCGGAAAAAAGCTCACCCACGAATCTAACGCGCCGTTCACACACTTGCAACCCAGAACGACTAAGAGAGACAAGACCGGTTTTTGAGCCTCTTACGACGGCGTAGGACTACTCCACAGCAGCGCATCTGGTCCTTCGCAATCGCAAGAGGCTTAAAAACCGGTCTTGTCTCTCTCGGTCCTACTCGGTTGCAAGTGTGTGAACGGCGCTCAAAGAGATACTACAACGAAATTTCGGCGCTCATTTTTTGGTCTATATGTGTTCAAAGGAGCAGTATCACATCGAACATACCAATATCTTGTTAAAAAAGTCTTGAAAAGGAATTTTAAAACGAATTAAGCGATTAGCAAAGAGCACCTGGTGGATGTCGCTAACGCCTCGCTTGTAATGCCCGTCTAGGAACCTTGACAGCTAGTGACGGTGAGTGTCTCGCCTCTGGCCACGATGAGAGAAGAGGGGAAGGAGGAACTCCCCTCTTCCCGAGAATGCCTTTTGTGTGTCGCAGAAGTCGCTATTGTCCCCCTACAAGATTATAGAAGATTAACCCGTCACTCAAAATTCGTACAAAAGCAGCCGCTTCGGTGGCTGGAACGGCTAGGCCATCCTCTCGACGTCAGCCTCGCCGTAGCTTTGCTCGTCCCGAGACGACCTACGTCACGATTGCGTTGGATGTCACGTGGTCTCCGCTGGGCCTTCTCCGAGCGCTTGCCAGAGTGGGCCGTTTATAACGAAAAATACAGCCATCAGGCTCAAAATACAAACGTGCGATTGTCATTTACGGATATTGTGGATTATATTCAACCTATTTTTGAACACGACGGGAATATTTCAAATTTCATTGAAGCATCCCTTTAAGAGTCGAGCGTTCACTCAAGCGAAATAAGTTTTGTCAATTGAAGTGTGCTGGAATTCCTTTGTGCTCACGCGATCATTTTGCACTTCACTAGTAGAATGTATTTAAAAATACACGAACGCACTGTAAGATAACTGGCGTTGCCCGACGAAAATAAACTAAATAATTCAAATAAAACGCTCATCAGGAAAATAACGGGGGAATATAACCAGCGTATATAGAGGGCTACCTTGAGTAGTTTCTGGATATTTATTTATGAAATTAACCTTTTATGTAGTATACTAACACCGCATTGCCAAATCCCCACATTTCACCATTTGCTTAAGAAGTACTGGTTTCAATTCTTACCTCATTCGAATGGAAAATAAGACAGGTCGTATTTCCTCTATCTCGGCTACGTCAGAATTAAATGTGGTAACACTCACGCAAAATGAGTTGGCATAAAAGCGAAACGGGGGCTACAGCCAGGGTGGACAATAAAAATCGAGATGACTTAAATCCTGATTTAAATCAGACCGGTTAAAGTGGAAAGAGGTGGGAAGAGCTTCCACTTTACTCTCAACCTGTTGCCGACTATAGGATGTTTTAGATCAAGCCTTTCCCATAAAAATAATTAAAAATTGTATTTACTGTTTGATTATCCTTTGATGTTTTCAATATGCGCATATGTTCTGTAATTAAATCAAATAATCATCAAACAAGGAAGATATCGCCCTGAACACGAGCGAAAAGCAGTGGTCTTCGGAGCAAATCGATGCATTGAGCTTTATTTCTACGTCTGACTTCGTTCGTCAGTTACGCCACATCTCTTTGCGATCAAATCAAAACGCAAAATATAGAAACAAAAACTGGAATGGAATGTCGGATTGAAAGAAAATTAAATCGTCAAAAAGAAAAGCCAATACAGCTTTTTCGCTAACCAAGAAACTCATCGGTGTTTGTTCTAGTATGTCGGGGTCTTCGTGAAATAAAAGTTGTTCATATTGGAGTAAATCTTTTTTCCGCATTGTTTTCACTGATCGAAAGAATTGATCAAACAACTTGTCGTGTTTACAAATGCATGTCGCATTAAACAATCAATATCTTTTTAGCTACAGTGATATTGGTCCGAATAGTATCCAATAAATCTGACATATTTTAAGAACTGATGTTTTTAAATTATTTTTTTATTATTTTGCCCACAGCGAAGCGACCTGGTCAGAAATGTGTACACTGCGTCAACATAAACGCACGATAGGCTTTTTCTTCTTCTTACTTTCTAGTGGTCTCTATCAAAACTACTAGTGCGGTGGAAATAGCTCATTCGGGGCACAAACGTCTGGGATAAACGTTTGACGCTGATCAACCCCTTCTCTAAGTAAAAGGCGAAAAATCGCTTCGCACGAACTTAGTTGCACGGTGTACCGCCTGCATGCGATACGCCGAAAACCTTGGTAGCACTACCGCTATTAAGTGATAACCACCACTTTACGTAATAATTTACTTTGATGTGAGCTTTTCTCCGGGTCTGTGAAAAGACTGGTGAGCCTTTCTCCGGGCCGGCACAAAAGTGGGTGAGCTTTTCTCCAGTGAGCTTATTCCCGGTTGTCAAAAGACTGGTGAGCTTTTCTCCGGACCTGCACAAAAGTGGGCGAGCTTTTCTCCGGTGAGCATTTATCCGGGATTCGTAACTATAGGTGGTAAAAGCTTGGAATAAAAATATCAACACATAAGCTTACCTCGTTCTAAAAAACAAACAAAAAATGAAAACCGTTTACAATTCTGTGTAATGCCGAATTAGAGACAGCTTTTGAGGAGGAGGAGGGGAGGGTAGGGATGGGAGGATATGACCCTGCTCCCCATCCGTGCCCTCCCTCCTCCTCTTCTGCCCCCCTCCCATTTAGCGGGAAATTGTTGCTAAATTCCCCGCTCAATTAAGGGAAAATTTCCCCGAAAAATTTAGCAGGAAAATATCCTCGTTAAGTTTAGCGGGAAATTTACAAACATATTCCCAATAAATTTAGCGGGAAATTTGGCGAAATTTTTTGCTAAAGTTGGCGAGGAAATTTAGCGAATATTTTCCTGCTAATTTTAGCGGGAAAACAGAATTGTTGTTGAGGTCACGTGACGTCAATTTCCGCTAAATTTAGCGTGACGTTATATGACGTCAGACGTGACGTCACGAGCGAACCATTTTCGCGCAAAATTTGGTGGTAAAACGTTTCGCTAGATTTGACGGGAATTTTCTTCGCCAAATTAAGCGGAAAAATTTCCCCACAAAATTTTGCGGAAATGCTTTGCCGCTAAATTTGGCCGAGAAATTTTACCCTCGTGACGTCAAACGTGACGTTATGTGTGACATCATTATGGGAGACGTCCCATAATGCAACGCGGGGTTAGGCTGACGCCGACGCCGCTCAACCCCGGAAATGGGCGTTTAAGTGCTGCGCTCTAAAAAAGAAACTTACTGGGATGATTAGGGGACGATCGGGATTTTGCACGCCCACTCCGTATTGCTTATATTAAATTTCTGAAATATCGAGGGGTACGTTTGGCTTGCTGCCAACCCTGTCTTGTCGCCACTGTCTCGCGACGTGTGCTTTCATCCTGAAGAGGAACTGCTAAGAATATGACTCAGCAAACAGATTTATTGTTCTTTATCTTTTTTTGTCAGTGGTTGGGAAACAGTGCTACCAACAGTTGGTGGAACGACATCTGGATACAGGAAGCACCGACCTATTACCTCTCCAATTGGGTCACCCATCTAATAGGGAAACACGAAGATTACGTGAGTCCTTTCATGCCTTTTTTGCGGGAACCGCATTCGCCATTAAAAACCCGTGCCAAGGATGTAGAAATCATTTTATGTTTGTCGTGTTATCGGTCTAGTAAGTCTTGAACCAATATGTAGCTTAGGTGTTAGGTGCTTGGTGAGTGGCGTCACCACGGACCCCAACCACGTGGGCCGACAAACCCCACGCAAGGGGGCACCTACCTTTGTAGGTACGTGGGGAGGCGCGTCACTACGGGCCCCGAGCCATGTGGGTTCGCCCACCCACGCCTGGCTGTGCGTGGCTCAACCCGTATCCGGGGAAAAAGGATCCTGGTGCTTGAGCCGAGCCCGGGGTACGTTTAATTCCTTCCCTCCCCCCCCTTCCCCCCGGGGCGAGGTAATATACCGCTTCGGCCCCTGCTTCTCGCAGACGGGTGTCCTGGCTTGGCCCGACCCGGATGATTCAGTCAGTTGCCTCTTCTACCCTCTTCTTCCTTCTTTCACTTTTCCTTCCACATCTTATTCTTCTCTTTTCTTCTACACTCCCTTCCTTCCTTTCCCACCTTCTTAGGCGGCAAGGGCTAACCTTGGGTGCTGACAGACACCTTGTCCTGAACCACACTTGGTTACAGAGACTGGGCAGTGCTAATAGAGTAACGTCTTCAGCGAAGCTTTCTTGTTAGGAAGCGTTATCTATGCCCTTGTTGGGCTCGGTAGTGGGCGGTGCACCACAGTTTCCGAACGCCTCCCCATTCATATGGGTTCCAAACGTAAACCTCCTGATCGGCCCCCCAAAAGGGGTCGCACCGATGCATATTTCCCAAGAGCACAGCAAGACAAGAGCAACACTAACTACGTTACTAAGGTTTTCATTGTACATTCCGCAGTTGAGACAAAACCGATGTCGAAGCTCTCCCCTTTCCGTGTGGCTAAGGTCTCAAAAGCCTTGTTAGCGAAAACGTTTAATGCAAAAAATACTTTTTTCTGGAGACCTTTTGTTGGAAGTGTTTGAGAAAAATCAGGAAGCAGCGTTGCTGTGCCTTAGCCATATCCAGGACGCGAAAGTGGGCGTCTCTGCACACCGGACGCTCAACACCATTCGCTGTGTTATATCTGAGGACTACCTGATGGAAAGCCAGGAGGAAGAGATTCTTGAAGGCATGCGCAGCCAGGGTGTTGGCGCTGTAAAACGCATCACCATCCGTAGAGATGACAGCTAACTTCCTACGCGGCACCTGGTACTGACCTTTGAACAACCCTTTTTGCAGCCATCATATTCCCCTTAATTTAACAAGCGTTATACCGATTCCATCGATTCCCACTCGTCTTCCTAGGTGGAAGTTGGAGAAGGCCGACTGGTCCATTTTTGAAATGGAGGCTGTACAATTGATTCATCCTTGCTTTGTACTATAAGTCCCAATAATGGGACAGTTTATGTCATTGAATGTGTAATGTAATTAGTGCTGCTTCAAATTTTATTTCTCAAACATGTGGACATCTTCCTAAGAGGTGAAAGCCTTGGTGGACTAAGGAGTGCACATCCACTAGTAAGGACCAGAATAAAGCCCTGGGGACTTTTCGTCGGTACTCTACCAATCGAAACCTAATTGCATTTAAGAAAAGTAGGCTAAAGAGCATTGGACAGGAAAACAGGCTAAAAGGGTTTCATGAACCAAATATGCCTCCTCAATAGATAGCTTTGTTCCAGCGAAGAAAGTGTGGTACCGTCTGCGCAAAGTCCGAGGAGATTACCAAACTTTCCGAATCCCTCTTTTCTCTTGCCTGCCGTATCTCTCAAAGATTCCAGCATGATTCTAGTTCTTCCAAATTTGGTCTAAAGATTTAAGAAGTTTTAATCGCACTGCTAAAAATCTGTCGATCTCGATGTCAGAGTCTGGCCTGGCTGTCATACTAAAGCACAAAGAAAAAGTTGCTCCGTGGGACGAAGTGCCGATCTTCTGCGACTGGTTGCTCACAAAATATAATAGACGGGCTATTTCTCCTCAAGCCCTGAAGCGGGAGTTTCAGTCATTGTAGGAGATATATAGAGGTCATACTGAAATCTATACTGATCGGTCGAAATCTTCATCTTCTGTTGGTTGTGCCGTTTATTCTGGTTCCTTCGCGAAAGCTTTGCGAATGGAGGGTGTGGCAAGCATTTTCTCTGCGAAAGCTTTATGATGTCTCTCTAGCCATTGAACGTATCATAAGCAACAACATATTAAAGGCTCTCCTCTTTGTCGATTCACAGAGCGTGATACAGGCTCTTTCTTCTAGACTTCCCACAAAGAAGCTTATTGTACTACATGATACGGTTTAATATAAGCCGGGCTCTCCAACTCGAACACACCACAATATTCTGCTGGGTACCCAGTCATATCGAAATTTCAGGGAATGAGAGAGGACATAAACTGGCGGCATGTGAAAAGGACTCGGCAACATCTTTTGGCTTACTCTATTAGGACCTTAAGCCATTTTTAAAGAAATCACTTTGGAAGTCAAGGCAGTCGGAGTGGGACAGGGAGTGTGGGCGAGCTCGTTCCACAAGGAACGTCAGCTTGAGGTTCTACTTTGCCGCCTGAGGACTGGCCATTCTCGTCGGACAGATCTACATATTCTTTGTAGCGTAGGCATAAAGCTCTGTGCCCATTCTGGGTAAGTACTGACAGTTTCGCACATTCGACGGCATTGTAGATTTCATCTCCAACTTCGCCGACAAAGTTTTCCTGAACTTTTTAGAGGTCACTTTCCATTGGATCCTATGTTTCTTCTTGGCGATCATTCTTTAGTGTCACTTGACGGTGTTTTTGACTTTCTTAAGAAGACTGGATCAGCTATAACTTTTACCATGAAAACTCTTTAATATCTCTTTTTTTTTGTAGAGCCTTCTTAAGAATATTTGTCTGGCGCAATATGGCCTAAGTTGCTCGTGCGCCATAAAACGGCAATCATCATCAATCAATACAGTTCGTGACGTTCTCTCTCTCTTCTCTTCTTCTCTCATTCTCTCTCAGAAGAACAACCCCACACACAAACACACATACACACACACACGAAAAAGGAGAATGAAATCTCAACACCAAGCGTTTTGAGACGGTAATCTCAACGGCTAAACAAGCTTTGAATTGAATTAAAATAACACCATAAAAATTGTTAGAAAAAAAATCTGAATGACTACGTAGACAGGGTTACCACTATTCGTAGTAGGACGGGAATACAGAACTATGGCAACTGGTAACTCAATTTCAAGGCTGCGAGTGAGCAACGTGCGGCTCGTAATTAACCTTTTTCTAAATTGTTAGGTAACTATCAATTCTGAGATGTTTCGTGTGCGCCATACGCGACAAGCCAAGTTGAAATGAACAGTTAAAATCACTATCGCACGCATTACATTAATTGACTACAAACGCGGTACTACAGTCTGCTGTTTGTTTTGCGAAAATATCGAAGGAAGAACTTTTCGCAATCAAAACATTTGAAATACAAATTGAGATTCTCATAAACAGGTACACACTCAGCCTTATTCCTATCAGAGTAAAAACAGGTAAGTCGCGCTGCCGACAATTGGGACTTTTCCTTAAACAAAATAAGTAGCGAATGTGAGAAAGTTTTGACCTCCCTTCTTTGTGTTCATTAAATGAAACTTATCATAAGACCATCAGGTTTTATTTATTTACTTTGACGTAGAAAAAGGCTCAATTCCTACATTGTATTCGGTAAAAGTATTGTCTTTTTGTTTTTAACTTTAACCGCGGAACTTTTCGAAGAAAAGTATAAAAAATAACTCTGAAAGTTTTGAACAGTGCACTGCGCTATATCCTCTTCGTGTTTTGGCAGGAGAACTACTTGCAGCGCCGGATGTTCAGGCAGTACGAAGACGAACGACCAACAGTCATCTCGACGGAGAGCGCTTTCACCGCCATGGAACTTGTGAAATTCGCACCGAAACCTAGAGTATGTGACCTTCTTTTCTTTTCTTTTTTTTAACGCGGAATGTGTCATATGGCTGCCGCCTAACGGTTTTCGGTACTTACGCCAGTGAGGAAGCACGAAACGCGAGTGCCAGCCGAACTCTGACGCAGCAATCGCCTCCTCCCGATTGGACGCGAGAGCCAGCTGCGATGTCTTGCTCCAGTAGATGACAGCTACTCCCGCGGGTCAGAACACCTGATCAAACCTAGAAAAACTAGCGACGCCCTCTTTTCCTAGCACGCAGTGAACGAGCGAGCTCTCCAAGCTTTCAGAGAGCTTTTCCCCGAGCGTGGTAGCCCTTTTGAAATTCGATAGCATTAAAAGGGGCGGTGCAACGATATTTAATTAAAATGTTTCTCGCTTTACACGAGCTTACTGGCACTAGCGGCACTCAAGGATACCCACACGCAACGCCGCTGGTCACGAAACTCCTTTGTTGCGGTGTAATTTTATGGACAAAGGCGAGCGTTTTCAATCAATCTCTCCTTCGCAAAACTTGAGGACGTGGCTGGGCGGTGGCAGTACTGGCCAGTGACGATATTTGAATGAGGCTCATAGATTGGACCCTAGTATTGCGTGGGCACTCGATTTGGGCTCGTGATAATCGATAGCTCGAGAAGCATTGAGGTAGTAGCCCGTGTCCAATCGCGACGACCATAGCCGAACTCAATAAAGAAAACAAAAACGGCCATAGCCGAACCATAACAATGCCTGAAACTCAGCGCGTGTCCGGTGCCTTGCCAACCCCAGCGCGCTGCAGTGATCAACATTGTCAGCATATAATCGACTCCAGATCACGTGGCCGCGTGTTCTGGGTGCGAGTTGAGGGGGTAAACGCTGCTCGTTTTTTCTTTTAATTTTTTCTTCCACTTTGATTGTGCGTGGTGAAAAACGAGCGGGTGTTTCACAGGTAATTAACGTCAGGGATCCGTTCTAACCGCTATTTGCGCAAAGTACGAAAATCGTTGCATCGCCCGTTTCAAATACCATCTATTACATATAATTAATATACTTGTAAACTTCATAACATTTAAACGTACGGATTTTGTGTATCACGGCCCTTCCCACGATGTAGAAAGAAAGGGAGGAATTTTCGACTTTTTAGTTACAGCTAACCCAGGGTGTCGGTTCATCCGCGCCACATTCAAGCGGCGTGGTCGCCACGATGAAACCCGCGGTGATTATTTGATTGAGTGAATGATTAATTGATTCAAATCCTGACATGGCAGAGGACCCGTCAGAATTTGCGGCCTCTTGCATCAGCCTCCCACATAAAAAGATAAATAAAAAGACGATGAAAACAGGAAATATAAGCGAAAAGGCGAAATAGATATATTTTGTGGAAACTAGACAACGAGTGTTATATGAAATTATATTGCTTCATTTGAAATCTGGAGATGGCTACCAAGTCACTTTTTCGGTAGATGCATCTTTCTGGGATATCAAGATAACGTTTGACCATCATACAGCGAGGAGTTTTGGAGTACACACAGTTCGCCTATTCTAAAATATTGAAAAATAGCGGGACTAATGTAATCTAACGAATTAGTGCCTTCAAAAATAACGTCGAAACCTTTACAATAGCACCCCGGGGTTGTGATTAGTTATTATATACACACAAAGCTTGTAAGAGATATGCGTCACGTGTTGTGTTAGCCTGTGAAATGACTGATAAACAATACTCTAAAGGGAAATGTATGAGTAACGGTTACTTATATTGCGCCGCCAATTTTAATGCGTACCATGGCCTCCTCTATACTCACTAAGAGCCCTGGCAGTTCGATGACGGAGCCATAGAGTGCCCGGATCGCAGATTTGGAGCGCGAGGATCTGGTAGCACAGAGCATTTCTCGGGGAGTCCGGTATTCAGCGCGCAGCTTTTGCAGCGGCGAGGACCCGAAACATGGTTTTCAAGCCCGACGAGAAAAGAATCGGTAGCCCGAGGAACGCGAGAAGCACGAGCGGACATTCCATCGCTCGGGACAAGTGTGTTTCGGCGTCTCGCCGCAGCGGGGCGCCTGTTACATGCCTCTTGTCTGCCGCTCTACGTGTTTTCACTTTCGGCGGCCGCGTCACGTGACGATCTGCCAGGCTTTGTCAGTATAGAGGAGGCTGTGTGCGTACCTGTTAGAACATTTCTGGAGTATGCATTACTTATTTTAGTTCTTTTTCTTTCAGGCTCACTCCATCATGCGAATGTTTCACATGCTAATGGGAGACGATTTTCGACAGGCGATGAGGGTTTGTGCAGTTCTTAACTTTCTAACATGCAGTATGCTCTTTTCTATAGAAGATGCAAAGGTCATTCAAAGTTGACCGACTTTTATTCCTACAGAGACAAATGCCAAACACGATATGGACGAAACTTTGTAAATTTTTGGGCGTGTGTGTCCATGGGCACCGCTGCCGTTGTTTTGGCAGCTTTATTATTCTTTTTTCGGCGTAGAAAAAAGAACTCTGCTGCGTCACCGTAGTCGGACGAACGTTTCCGTGCAGTTAATTTGTCACCGGGTGTTGTCCTTCGTCAAACTGTTTTTCGTCCACTCTTGTCCGCGCTGTGCTTCCAGTCTGTTAAAAACTTTCGGCTGGCTTAACATTTTCTTTGACCACAATTCTCATAATACACCGTCAATTCACAGCTAAAAGTACATTGCTCGCCGCCATAATATGAGCTGCTGAGCATGCGTCAAATACGTCGTTATGATGTGGAATGTTCAAAGAGGATTGCGTTAACTCACCCGCAATTTTATCGGGTTAAAATCGAACAGTAATTTCTTATGAACAAAAGTCCCGGTCAGTCTTGAAGGACCCTTGCAAGTCTGTGATTTGTTGTTCGCCACAAACGCGTTTGCGAAAAGAAATTACGTGAGGAGTCTCAGCAAAATTCTAAACGAGGGTCATATATTTGTCCTCGCAGCTGTTGGTCCACAGGAAGGCCTTCAGCTCGATGAGCACCCGTGACTTCTACAAGGCACTTAATGACGTGAGTAAAAAATTATTACTACCATTGGCGTACTGGTTTGCAACGAGGATCAAATTGTTTTAACTCACTTTAAACAAATCTCAGAAATCAATTTGACGTTCTCCAGCGCTGTAACTTGCCATGAAAGAGTGGCTAGGTGATGTTTAAAAATAGTTGCATATGGTACCTCAAATTAAAGTTACAAATGAGAAACCTATTTCATGGGTCTGAATACTCAAATAAGCCTTTTTAAAGTAAAAGTGAAAAGAGGATACTGTGGGCCATTGAATAATTTTATTTTACAAAAAAGGAACGAGATTAAAGCCTAAAATGATTTGCTTCGCTATAATTTTTGTTGCCGTTAAAGTGTTCTAATGGTTCACAACATTTCCGCACATTGGCATAAAAGAGGCATATCTTCATGTTGGTCCATACGCCAATAATTACTATTTTTAATTTTTGATTTACAATTTGCTCTTCTCTATTTTTATGCGCTCTCTAGTCGCACTTTTATGGTAAATATCATTGTTGGATGATCAGAAACTAATCTTGAGGCGAATTTAAAGTGAGTTAGAGCTATATCACCCACACCGTAAAATTTAAGTATTTTTATGCTAATATTTATCGAGCGAGTTCCTAATTTTATCAGCTTTATTGCCACAGCAACATGCAGTTAATACCTTAGCAATGGAATTGGCGGGTTAGGGACTTTAACTGAATCCGTTAATTACGAAATCTAAAACAAACTGCGTGAACGTACTTGTCACCAAGTGTATATCTCGAAAGAAGCGACTGTTCATTTGCCTCGAATTAGCTCTTTTACGAAAATTTACACCCTTACGGCATGCGATCAACAGTAATGGCCGTAATGGATATCATACCGACAATTTTACCACTGCGCGAAATTTCACAAAATGGCGGGGTCACTTCTCAGAGGCATGCTTTCGAGCAGGGGGTTTTCGAAACCCCGGCCCGGGGGCCAGGTCCGGCCCGCGACTGCCTACGGTCCTCCCAATGACGCTCGGCCTGCCGCTCGTTCCCGCCGCTGCTACCGGCGCCAAAAATAAGCGCGTAACGCCGCCTCGACGCTCAGCAAACTCATCGCAGTCGTTCCGCTTCCAAGCTGATAATGTATAGCATAGTATACATATATTGCACGTTGTCATCTCCAGAATCACCATTCTTAGCCTTTCATGTCAGTGTAACAGCTATAATCGCCGTTTGTGTGCCTTCTGTGGGCCGCCATATTTGTCTCCTGGGCTGTGTGAAATGTTCTGAGCGTGCGCAGTAGCTTCCTGCGAAATACGAGACGCCGCGCACGCGTCCAGCAGCCCAGTGACTCAGCATTTTTCGCCTGGGTAATAAGCGCTGGAAAGTGTTTATATATGCCATGAAGTAGGAAAAGCTTCTCGAGGCAACATGAGGCTTCCAGAGTTAAAGACAGAAGTGTGGAGGGACACGCCCCCAACGATGACCACAGTCACAGCTGTTTGGGTCACCTCGGGTGTTCACAGGGCACCCGAGGGGACCAAAAACGCTGTGGTACTAGACTTTAGCTCTGTGGTAATAAGCTTAATCCAAAATGCCGCCCCTGAGTCAAAATTTTGGAGACCTCTGCTTTAGAGTGCTGAATGTGGGAAGGTGTCGTCGAATATTTTAATGGGAATAAAATCAACTGAAGGTTTTGTTGTTTTCTTTAAATATGCAGACATACTTAAACAACTTGCTTAGCGGTTCAAAGAAAAAAGAAAAACGAAACAGTATCAAGAAATGTTCAAGATGTGCCAAGAAATTTATTTCTAAATTTAGAAATTCGCGTTTTTCTCAGTAAGGTAATGATAGATTGGGCGATCATGCTACCAGTTCGAAGCATGTCCTAAATCGCCTGGCCTAAGCGCTATCAGTCCATAAATAACGGTGTGCTAAATATTTCTATTGTACCATCTGGATGTCAACATTTCATTTCTATGTGTCTGAAAAATTATATTGTCAAAACAAGTACTTCGTTTAAAAAACACCTTAAACCTTCTATCTAGATGATATTTTCAAAAGCTATCAATTAACAACGAAAGATAATCTGACTTTTGTTCACACTAACAAAACATTTTGATCTGCACAAAAAGCGCCGTTAAGTGAACGAAAACTTCAAGATGAAGTAGGTGTGAACGCAGAGTTTAGAGATTATTTGGGACTTCAAAGAGTAGCCAGTTTTCCTAACGTATTTAGATGTTCATCGACGACCAATATATTTTCCATGGTTCGTCGATAAACATCTTGCCATTTCTTGACTTCTAACCTGCTGTTCTCATTTCTATGAATAGGCAGACAGGTCAGCACCCAGGCTGAACATCGCCAAACATGCCAAGTCCTGGCTGGAGAGTGATGGGTTCCCTGAGTTGCACTTTCAGAGGAACTACCAGAACGGGACCGTGACCCTCAGTCAAAAAAGATACAAATCCCTCGATAAGTAGGTATTATATTTCACGGGATTTCAGATATCGCCAAAAAGCGAGTACATGTTGTTTCTCGGTTATATGTGGGTTACAATTAAGCTTGTTTCATGCTCCGTTTTGAGTGAGGCCGTAGGGCGTTTTTGAATTAGAGGTTTCTAATTCTCCGTCGTCAAAATGTGGCATTCTTTGTTGTCAAAACTGGCACAACTAAATTCCGGCCACACGCCTTGGGAAACCTGGGCCCCGAAGAGCCTGAGATGCCTAAACCAGCAGGCAAAAAAAGGCGACGTCAGACTCTACAGCGGGCGCGGGTAACGAGCCGATCTCATGGCACATGCGGCCATAGATAAGGCTCGCCGTACTAACACCTCCTAGATATGCCGGGTGTTTCAACGAAGAGTTTCAGAAATGGCTAAGAATAGGATGGTAGCACACAAAGAAAACTTTCCGGTAACACACTACTAGCCACAGCAAGTGCCAAGAATTACCAAATAAAAACAAAAAAAAAAACAGACTCGTGAGCTTAATAATTATCTACAAGTTTCTAATGAAGCTGTTAATTAATAAAAATCAACTAATGGTTCCAATTGGAAAATTTCGCGCCTTATGAAAACCACTAAATCAACTCAATCTTTGAAGGGCAGAAGCAGGTACGATATTTTACGACATACAAAAGAAGAACTCAATTTGAACGCGTTTTAGTTTTGGCGTCTTACCAGAGTGCATCTTTGCACCAGCGTTCCCGTTTCCACGTGGCCAAGGCGCGAGACTCCCGCCTCGCCTTCCTCGTAGGACGGAGCGAAGCATGGCGCACTGCAATGCACTCCTCGGCCACCAGGGGGCAGGCCTCCTGGCGCAAAGATGCACCTGATAGAAAGCGCGAGACCTAGAAACTAGTCCAAATTGAACGCTTCTCGAAACGCCGCAAAATCTTGCACCTGCCGGATAATATTTCTTAAAACGAGTTGATTCAATGATTTTCGATGATGCTCAGCATGTTCCCCTAATTGGAACCATCAGTTCATTTTCACTAAATAAAAATTTGATTAAAACAATAAAATATTCAGCGTTTAGTATATTTTTGAAATGTGACATTCGACGTGACTGGCAATTTGTTCGGAAAAAGTGTATTTTTCTTCTCAAAAAACCCTATCTTTAAATTTTTTGTTTAGTATTCGCTGAAAGATTCGGTATCGACAGCCGTCTTGGAGGTTTAGGCAACAGTGTGGTTGTTGGTCGGCAAATTCTACTTGTAGGTACTAGTGGTGACTAATATAGAAAATTTCTATTCGTTGCAGTTATATCTACAGCATTCCAATAACTTTTCTTAATCCTTCTAAGTTACCCAATGAATTGAAGCCCCAGAAGCGGAATGTGATATGGCTTTCACGAAGTCAAGGTGTGTACACTGACCAATTCATAGCCTCTTAATGAAAATGGTGACTCGCTCAAGTTGCGCACTGGTGTTCTGGTTGGGAAGAAGGCAGGGACATATTTCAAGCATTCACTCAGGTGACACGGCGGTGTTTCTCGAAAATCGGACCGAATCGCATCCGGCAAAAAGTCGCATCCCTGAGAAAAATGGGTTTCTGCCAGAAAGTCTATTCTAGATAATAATATAAAAAAAACTTTCGGTGTAGCTTGATTCTTGATTACCAATTAGTAATTAGCATTTTAATTGCATTGATGCTCTCTGGCCGGAACGACCATGACTGAAAGATGCTGCTGAATGTTTTGTTGTATTTCTTATACGGAGAGGGGTTTTGTGCTATGTATGTTTTCCTTGTGGGTGTATTTCATGTGTTTGCATTGAATACCACTGCGGCAGTGTCCTCTTATAGAGCTCGACTTTGTTTCCTAATATACGTGCAAATGATTCTTCCGTGTAAAAATAATGTTGATTTTCTTTTTCTTTGTTTTTCACTGTTCTGCCGCTGCTGATGTCGAGATGTCGTGGGGGCTTGGGACCAGTCAAGTTGTCAGCTAACAGCTTTTTTCCAACCGCCCTCCAACCTGTACTTTGTTGGAATATAAACTCCTATTATTATTATTATTATTCATTATTATTATTATTAATTAGCATGGTTTCAATTATATACTTTCTGGGCATCATCGAAAAACACTAAATCAGCGTACCTCACAAAATATAACGCTTACGTAGGACTATTACCTTGAAATACAGGTTTAAAGAATGTAATCGTTACTAAAGACTGGAAAAAAAAAACGCGTTTTCGCATTGTTTTTGGCGTCCTGAAACGTACTCACGAGTTTCTGGAAAATTACTTGTAGTAAAATATTCGTGCGGTTTAATATTTTTTATTAAGATGATAGAATGATACAGTGTTGTAGAAAGTCCCGGAGTCATGGTTAAGAACTGAGTGATATTTAAAATTTGAATACAAGGTTAAACGCTTCCATCCTTCGGCTCCTAAACGTATGAAAGGTTTCTTTTTCAGCTATATGCTTAAAATTATTTTCTATTTTCAAGTGAACCCTTGAAATAGCTTATCTGAATTATTTTTTAGAACGTTGTGTCATTTTATGCTTTAGAAATCTCGGTTTCAGTCTGCGTTTAATAAAGGGCCTAGCGAGACGCGAACGGCACAGTTGAAGAAATCTGGTGCGTCTTCGTTCCCGGAAAAGCACTTGGTAGACTCAACCGCTGCAATCTGGAAAAGGCGCTCAACGAACAAGACCCGAAAATGTGTTTAGACCTAAACAACAGTTAGCTTGGTGACACTGAGCTTAACGTTTCATCCTCAGCATCACAACACAACATTTTTTAGGACTAAACACAATTCGTCTTTCGCCAAGTTTCCTCCGTAGATTGCAAGTCGACTTTTTTTCTTTACTTACAAGTGCAGCGATTTAGTTTAGGGTAACACACAGACTACACACTTTTTCTCAGAATTTGAAGCAGAAGCCGGTGTAATAAATTGCTATAAAAACGAAAGAAAAAAAATGAGAGGGAAATATAGCAGGGCATAGCGATTTTTCAATAACATGATGTTGGGGCAGTCCAGCGAAATCCAATGATTCACCAAATGACCTGAGCATTTTCAACTTTCTTTTCAGGTATCATGAAGGATCGTGCCGATCAAGATACTGCCGTGATTGTGAATCCTGGTGTGCATGGATACTATCTCGTAAATTATGACGCCCGTAATTGGGCGATGATTGGGGCATACGTGAGAGATAATCCTGAGGTAAAGTAAAAACACAAAGCGGCCATTTCCACAAATTTTGAGTGTCAAGCATTTACACATGCATAGACAACTCAGGGATGCAAAAGATGCAAAATAAATATTTTGTATAAGAAAGTTGTTTTCATACGGAAGAATTCCCTTCTTAAAGGGACGGTGTAACGATATTCAGTTGGAATGTTTTTTCACTTTACACGAGCTTACTGGCACTAGTGGGACCATAGTCGACTCCAACGCATCGCCACTGACTAAGAACCACTTTTGCGGTGTAATTTCAGGGTTAAAATTGAGCATTATCTTTCAATCTCTTTTTCACAAAACTTGATGAAGTAGATGGGGTGTCGCAGTGTCAACATGGTCCCCCCCCTGTCCCCTCCTTCCCCCTCCTCCCCCGCCCCCTGTGACGATGTTGTGAATGCGGCTTATAAATTCGACCCGAGCATTTGTGAGCACTCAATTTGGACTTGTGATAATCAATAGCTCGACAAGCATTCGGGTAGTGGCCCGGGTTCAATCGCTGCAATGACGACACGAGCCGAACCATAAGAATGTCCGTAACTCAGAGCGTGTCCTGTGCTGCGCCAACCCCACCCTGTGACAATGATCAACATTGCTGGAATATAATCGGCTCCAGATCGTGTTGCAGCTTGTTATTGTGACTGAGAATTGAGGAGATGAAAGCTGCTCGTTTTTTATTCATGTTTTCTGCGACTTCTATTGTGTAGGGGGAAAAGCGAACTCGTGTTTCATAAGGCATAAGCGTCAGGGATTCGTTCTAAGCGGTATTGGCGCAAAGTACAAAAATCGTTGCACCGCCTCTTTAACATACATATTAAAAAAAATGTTTTCTAATAGGTTGCACGCAGTTTCGCGAGACATTACTAAGTGAAATTTAAAGTTTAGTAAAGAATATTGGAGAATAATTTATTGCTACAGCGTATTCTATTCCATATAGTGTTTTGTTAAGTAATTACAAATTAAGAAACGTTATGAAAGGTTCTTAGATATCCTGTTCATTTGGGTCTCTATCGCTATGCGGTCATTCAGTTGGAGCCCAACCATCAATATAACTTGACTAAGTATATAATTTTATGTAGTAAACATACGTAAAATCATATCAAAACCATGTTTTAAAGCTCGAGAAAAGAAATAGTGTTTTTGATTATTAATGTATGAGTATTTTGTTTTTGTATCCAGAACGGTGACATATAGTTCTGATGTTTACACATACTCGTACATTTTTTATGTGCTTGTGTCGTGTACGACAGTGGTCTTCTTATCAGAGCTGTCAGTGTCGTGAAGTAAGCATATAATATTGTGACATACCGACTTCTCATTACGTCAGCGTGCCCTTGCGACATCGGGTGTTGGAGTTGCGACTCTTGTTGTGAGCTGATTTTGAGCATTCAGGGCCAATGTCGATAATTGTAGATGAATATCTAAAAGCCTTCTACTTCGGACAAACTTCACACTATTCTTTCTGTATATGAGAACAAGGAAGTGACCTTTATTAACAGTAATGCTTCTTTTTTTAAAGTTGTAAGTCAAACGTTTTTAAACGCTAGCTGGAACGGAAATTTTGGAATTATTGGTTAATTAGACAACTTATCTCGACAGTTATCCCATTACTGAATCTCTACCGTCACATTTAGGTACACTGACACGACAGTGTTAATTTCAACTTTGATTTATTAGGAATATGAATTTGTAATTTGTATTAATCAACAATGTAAGTCCATTGAAAACTCTACAGAGGAGTACACCCTTGCTTTAGTTTGTATATATTTTTTCGGCGTCATCTTTTTGTTATTGTCTCGTATAAAGTTATAAACAGATCCCGTGTATTGTTGCACTTAAAATGGAAGATTGGAAGAGTTTCAAGCAGAACTTAATGAATAGTAATGGCTGAAATTGGAGCACAACTTGTAATGCAACATCGCCCCCGATTCCCCACGAGTTATGCTGCTTAATCTGTTTTTGATATAGTATTTGGTTACATTTTTTTTTTCGCGTCATATTCTATCGCATTGTACGTCTATAAAATTACCTGTAAGTCATGCTCGTGCTAGCTAACACTCGTAAAACGTTCATTTTCCAGGAGGTGGACTCTATGACGAAGTGGAGGCTGAAAGAAGACATAGCTGAGTTTTTTCGTAAGTGCCGCGCGCAGTACGTTGGAGCTCTAAGATTTCGGAGAACCATTTTCTAGTGAAACCGCCTCTCAATGTACAGGTAGAACATTGAAGCTACTTTTTGTTTGTGCAGCCTGAACATAAACATTTAAGTACTAGTTTGTTGTCTTTTTCCAACACCAGAAAGGCATTCTTTTACCACGATGTGCACCGGCTGTGTACTGTAATCGGTGACAGGTGAGAACCCATTCGACGTCCCTCCTCCTACGCGCTCCTTGCCCTCTGCCAGGCTGCCTTTTGTCTGCACGTACGACCAAGAGTTACCAAAGGCAGAAAGCTCGCTCTCAATACACATCATCCAATAGATTCTTAATCTGTCACCGACAATACACCATTCCAATATTTACAGTTCCTCAGCCTAGCATGCGCATGTTCGTCGCTTCGGAAAGCGAGCAAATCACGTGCCATACGCACGAATACTGAAAATGGAACCGGCCAGGAGCCTATTTTGGAAAGGTCTGTAGCTAACTCCGACATGCACGGCTCGACACAGTTAGCACCAATACGGCATTGTCGCTTTTTAATTTCGCTCACGCAGGATAGCGTTAAAAACGCATATTGCTGCGTGAGTGGCGTCTTCTTATAAATAACATTTCTTATTGTGCTTTGGAGGACGTGGGTGTATATATATACATTCAAAATGGATAACTGCAGCGGTGTTCGTTGTTAACTGGCTGTACAATTATTTACCGCATAAGGTGATACTGTTGTTCTCTTACATATTTTATCCTTTGAGCAAATAGCTAGGAGCCTTGCAATTCGGAACTTTGAAGTTCCGGTGACCGCAATGAAATAAAGAATTAGCTGCGCGAACGGATAGCAGCTTCGATTGCTTGAGAAAGGTCAATTTGCGGCAAATTCGAGGATCCGTTCAAACCGCACTTCTCGGCCTGACCCCCGTTTCTAAATTCGTAGCACTTATGGATGATTGAAACTGAGGCGAATGGCCGCCGCCATGTCTGCTCTTGCGGACAAGCCCGTGCAATTTCAAGCTAGTCAAAGCTGTGTTCACATGTAAGCGCGTTCTTGCACTCATGGCGGCAACAGTAGGGGCGCTATGCATGCAGTTGTCAATAGGACCAGCCTTATCGCTTTTGTTTCCGTCGATGTAACCTCGATAGGGCGTGCAGCGTGGAGGAGTGTGCGGCGCGGTCGCCGATATCGCGCTCGGCGTATTACAATAGGCAACTAATCTTGGGCGGGGATTTCCCTTTCACTTTTCGCTCGGCGGTAGTGAAGGGCTCTTGCTTGCGGCTTCGCGTATCCAAAGCGGCGCTGGTCTGGTAACCACGGACAAGCAAGGTGACGAGGGAGGGGCAAGGGACGCGTCTGCAAAGCGAGGGCGCCGGGCACAGCAGTGACAAGAAGCCAGTGTTGTTACTGCAAAGCGGCAACCCGGCAGTTCAAACGCCAGTTCACGGACCATCCGTTTGGTACGGTGTGCATTGTGCGCGAAAGATTCCGTTTTCCGGCGGACGAGAGGAGAGGCGTTCTCAATGCTATGCGTTGAGAACGACCCTGGAAAATACTAAAGAGACCAGCTATTTTTTATCACTTTGTCTTAGCCGAGTCTGGTCGGGCTTCAGATGGTAGACCTCGCCAATTTACGGTACTGACAGGGCAGAACAAATTGGCTCTCAATTCCTTCGATGTTTCTTCTCCTTACGTCATTTATCGAATCAATTATCTATTAAATGAATAAACATTCTATGTTTATTTCACGAAAAACGATATAGCTGAGACAATGAGCTATAGCAAGTGTAGCTTCCTAGCTATCTCAGTATTTCCGTAAGTTGAACTCACCTAAACTGAAGGAACGTTGAGAGCGCAGGCGACTTGGATGAAAAGTTGACACAACTTAAAGAAGGACAATACCGAGAAGAAAAAATATTCTGGAAAAACAGGTGATTTTGAAGAATGCCATATTTACATCCACCAACATCTAGAGAACATCCCAAGAAAGTTGCACTTGTTTACACTGCATAGTTATTACTTTTATGAATTATTTTCTGTTCACCGATGCTAAAGAAAAGGAAGAGGTTTGAACACTTTGAACGCGCTTTTACCGTTCCACGTTTTTGGCATAGATTTCACTTTGGAAAACTATTGCTTGCTAACGGGACAAAAGGAAAAGCTCACCTGTCGGTTTCCTTAACTGGAATTTAACGAGCAATGCAACTGTGACATTGCTTTTTTAACTCTGTGGGTGTCTTTTATAAGATTTCGTCGACGATCATAAAAGGCGAGACATTTATTTAATTTTTCAGGGCGATGTTAGCATTAAATAAATTATTTTTTGAAAGTTTTGCTCTCATAGTTGCACTCTCCAGGTATTCTGGTGCATATCTAATGATGAAGAATGTCGGGTATCACATTAGTTTTCCAACGATAGTTTTCCTAAACGATGTCAGTGTGTTCCTGATAAGAACGACTATATTTGTATCTATTGTAAATTCCATTCATAATAAGTTGAATGTTCAAAAGCCGACCTTTTTAGGTAGTGTCCTTCCTTAACCCAAGAGTGCGAAGGAAAGAAAAACAAAACAGGTTAAGTTATGTCATCTGAAGTGCCAAAATTGCCCGTGTAAGACTATAATCTGACGTAAAATTATACATGTCCTCTTCCATCTGCCTGTTTGCTGACGATTGCGTAATCTATCGAAATATTACTGACATATCCGACACTATCCTTTTAGAGTCTGACCTTAATCTGATGTCACCATGGTGTACCCAGTGGCTAATGGAACTAAACACTGACAAATGCAAATCAATGAGAGTATCACGTTCTTAATATGTCTGTTATACCTACCATCTTAACAGTAAACCTCTCGCTGCAGTGTCTGTTTATAAATATCTTGGAGTTCACATAACGTCTAACGTTTCTTGGAAGATACATGTCGAATACGTAGTGAACAGTGCTAACCGCATGTTAGGGTATTTGAAAAGAAATTTCTTTCTCGCTCCGTCTTCTTTGAAACTAACCATGTACAAAACTTTAATTCTTCGAAAATTGGAATATGCTGCAGCCGTATGGGACACTGCTCATTCGCCACTAATTGCTCTTACTGAATCCATTGAAAATCGCTCAACCCGTTTTATTCTGTCAAACTATCACCGCACCGCCAGCGATTACTAACATGAAAAACACGTTAGGTTTACCATCACTAATTCATCGCCGCCAAATATTTCGTCCGTGTCTTTTCCATTACGATATTCCACCAAATGCTCTCCTTCGTCAAAAACTAAATAACCAACTATCCTACATCTCCACTCGCATTAATCGTAGTCATAAGGTCGGCATTGCAAATTTCAAAATATCGTTATTTCAATATTCTTTCTTGCCTCACACGTTGTTGGATTGAAACCGCCTTCCCGCCTTGATCGCCAACATCAATGATATTGTCTTGTTTAAGAGGCTCTTACCAATACGTGCACATTGTAAATATTTTCAGAGCTCACTCCTTCTTCAATGCTTTTATCTTGAGAGTATTTGAAATAAATAAACAAATAAATAAGTAAGTGGCGACTTTATTGTAGTTAAACGTGAGCAAGAGCCGAGGGACGAAACTGCGAGTTATGTAGTACTTATATTTCAAGATTAGGATACAATTTTTTAGATGTCATTTCATAGCGTGTTGTCACTTTGTTTATTTTTTGCCTGCAATTGCGCAGATTGCACGCTCCCGCCTCATTGTTGCCTTGACAATACTTTGGGGTTGAAAAGCAAAATATCACGTTTTATTAAACAAAAATGATCGGTCAAATCAACTGTTGAGCGTGTTGGTAAAGTTAACTTGACAAGAAAAATAATAAAACAAACCTGGGACAAGGAACGATCAACGTATTTTTATTGGAAGATATTTTCGTCGACTCTTGTCCCGAGTTTGTTTTATTATTTCTGTGTCAAGTCAAGAATATTTGTGGTTAAGTTATTTCTGCAGTGCCCTGGAAAAATTCCGGACAGAAATCGGACAAAGGAGTTCTCCACTGAAATTAAGTTAACTTATTATGAGCGTCGCGGTAACGGCCGTATTACCAATAACTCGGTCTAATCCTCATCACCTGAATGGGCAATGGTTTACAGGTCGAACGAGGCACCGCTGGAGAGCGTGCTGAATATGCTCACCCTCTTGAGTCACCCGTCATGGGTCACACTTCATGGTTGGAGGCAGAAGATACGTTAATAAGCCCCATTCAACTTTACCTCCAACGGTTCAACCTAACAGAAAGCATAATGGTAAGACTGAGTTTTGAAAATGCAGCGCAGTGTGGCGACAGCCCTAGCGATTATGGTTTTACAATGTAAGCAGACACCCCAATGATCAGAAAGGCACAAGTTGCTATACTGACATTTGGCTACGTCTCATTACATATTTTTTGTAGGCTCTATAGCAATTTTGCCTTCAATATACATTAGTGTAATGGTTTTGCACTGCGTGCACAGCGTGTAGATTTATGGATAAGACACTGCTTTTAAACGAATGCACATCTCGGTACGTAAACAATGTCACCGAGATTTAATGACAAACAACGAGTATCTGAGGTACAATCAAAGTGCTGATCTGTTTTGCTATGACGCGCGTTGATATCTGTTTAACAATCTAACTGCAAAACGGAACTTCCTGTAAACGTTTGTAGCTGTTGTGGACAAATCGAGTTTGAGAAGAGGAGTGATCATTGATACAAATAAAATTAATTCCCCAATCACGCAGAAACGACTATCAACTATTATGGATGACGCGGCCTCTGTAACATCATACACCAAAGATGCAGAGGGAGATGGCAGGTGAGTCGTCCAGAACTAATAAAACAAACTGGGACCCTAACTAAGCTGTTAATGTAAAACTGAGAATGAAAACGTAGTAGATTCAGAGTAATCACGTGGCAGCATAACGTTTGCAACACTAGAAAACGATGCTATTGAAATACGTGTACGTTTAGAGTAAAGTTGAGGCTTGGGCGAGTTGGTACATACTTCGGAATTAAAAACAACGCGAAAAGACGAGGACCAGACAAAGAAGTAACACGGACGCAGCGCTGCGTCCGTGTTACTTCTTTGTCTGGTTCTCGTATTTTCGCGCTGATTTTATTTCCGACGTTTAGAGTATTCAGAATCCATGAATCATAAATCGTGTTGAAATTTATTTTGTCTCCAGATGGCACAGTCGAGCGGTGGTCAAGGTTTTATGCAGCGTCGACCATCCAAGCTGCGTGAAAGCGTCCCTCGAGCACTGGCATCGGGGCGACAGGGACTGGAGGGCGGGAATCAGACATTTTAGAACGTATGTCAGATCAAGAAAACGCACCGGAAACTGAATATGTCATTGCGAATTCCTATTGCAAAGCCTGCACATGAAAACGAAAAAAAAAATCAAGTCACGTATTTTTATATTTTTTAATACCCGAACGCGTGATGTTTTGTGATGTCTTCAACACACATCCCAAGTCCAACGCCCTAGAGACGGCGGGGCGGTAGTCGCAAGATGGCGGAAGAGACGGGTCTAGATTCTCCAGGTCTTCCAGTGCGCCTGCTCGCTGACGCTGGTCAGTGTGCTAAAATTTCATTTATTTGGCTGAAATTAGAAGCGGTCAGAGCAGGAGCACTTCGCAGATGAGGGAGATGCTGACGTGCGTTAAGAAAATGAACATGTCGATTTTTAAAAGACACGGTGCGGAACAAATCAATTTCTATTTTATCGCACTCGCTTTTTTTCTTTAAAACTGCATGATGCACCAACGAGCAGGTCAAAACCATTCGGTAACAGCTATGCCAAGGCCGACTATCCCTCCCACCGTCTTCACTGCCGTCCCCGCTCAACTGGTTCCTCGTTCATCCACGAGAGGCGAGAGGGCGAGCGACGGGCTGGGGTTGCAAATTGCGTACTATCGCAGACAATATGTAATGAAACAGTCCTTCACTCTTCGTTGACATATCTGCCAATTTTTGAGGGACCTGCGGTTCAATCTACTAAACGAAATTCAAAGTTTTGGTCCCATACCTCGGATGTTTCGACGAATTGAGAAACTATAGAACTTCTGCAAGCCACAAATGCACGCAAAAAAAAGAAGAAGCCGGATCGGGATTTGTTTGCTTATATTGAGTGCGAGGGTAGCGTATTGACGAGCAGCTGAGTGATGACTACGCAGACAAGTAAAAGCCACGCTGCAATTCAATCTTTATGTGGCTTCTGCTAGTCATCACTCTAGACTAACACTCGTATCGCTGCGTGATAAGGGAAAAAATCGTCGTTATTCTACGTTAGTCAATTTGAATGAAAACTAATTGATGATTTCTTTGATGGCCGACAGTGAGCTAAGCGACAGGTCCCTCCTTAGTGAAACTGAGGTAGCGGGCATGGCGCTTCGTCACGGAAGTCCAGAGGACAAGGAACGCGTAGCAGCACTGCTGAGGCAGGAAAGCTCACCCAACTTGGCTCTTGATGTGGCTGGCTACTCCACCAACGAGACCCTTTTGGACGAGTAAGATTCTTTTTATTTATATATAAATAAGAAACAAGAATCTAATCGCAGTCCTCAAAAACACGAGCGACCTTGGATAGCGAAATCTTAGACGAGTTCCTGTTTTTCGCCTGATTCACGTGCAAGAACAGAACACACTAGAGTCACTGCATATGGCAGCTTTAACTGCCTGATTAGCGCAGGACGCAAAAAGATCTAGATGCACAACATCAGGAGCGCCACTTGTAATCTCCATTTTGGGCCTAAAGGTTACCGTAGTAGAGGTGCCAGCAGCAACTGGCGGCACCTTCTGTTATTATGGCTCGTTTTATCTCTCCATAAGTACATTGAAACGCAGTGAAATTCGGTAAAAGTGAGCAAGTCATATAAAAGCGTGGTTGACATACCGACACGGGCACATCTGAAGATTTGAGTGCCTCACTCATCGCATGTTCAACGCACGCGGAGACGGTCATTGACAATTTTGACTTCGCGCTACTGGAGAAACAAAAGGAGCAGACGGGAGGTAGACGCGTGCTGCGCTCCGAAATATACGATCGCTACTTCGGATATTTTCGGCGCTCTTCGGTTGTGTCAGTTGCTATGGAAACTGAGCCATCTCGACTGGTTGCTATGGTGCATTCCTAGACTATCGCGGCGAGAGGCTGGCAAAAGCGTGGCGCTATCCTGGTAGCTAAAGCATACAGTGGTTCTAGTGCACATTGGGCGCTTTGACGCACCTTGTGTTCACTTCTGTCACCACTAAGGTGTACACTTTAGTGGGAACGCTGTACTGGCCAAAAGCAAGAGGTTCGGTCGGTCTGTCGATCTACCGTCGATTCGGATCACACTATTTCTTTGTATATTTTTACTATGATTGACTGCTGGCAACAGCTTTTACGAAACGTGGTGTCGCCCTAAAATAAAGTACACGGAAGCACTCTAGTCTACACAGTTGTACAGAGGAAAAAAATGCCAATGAATGGGTGGATTCTGTCGACTGCCGTGCTTCGTGTGGGGCAGGAAATCGAACTGCCAGGACCCCCGACGGTTCACTTGAACTGTCTGGGAAACAACCACAAGTAACGATTATGATCCTTGGAGAAGTAGAATAGCCAGGGACTATTATCTCCATTCTTGTCCAGCGTGGTTGCACCTTTGCATTAATGCATTATCATCATAACCATAAATTATGTTTTCTTTTTTTTTGTAAACAGCGCGCGGATGAGGTATCCGAACTCTACGTCACATACTAAACATTGTAACACCAATAATCGTGTAAAAATGGTGTAATGACGGTGCAAGCTAGAAAAAAGACCCTCTTTACACCGTTTTTACAAGATTTCTGAATATCAGTGGGTGTAAAAAGGGTGTGGTGACGTCTCACATACCTTACACGCCCTTTTTACGCCCCACTTTTAGCGATGGTGTCTTAAATCGTGTAAAAAGGGTGTATGGGCGAATTTTACACCCTCTATTCACATGGTGTGAAAGGGACGTAATGTTGATTCTGTCGAATTCACTCATGATTTCATAGCCGACGATGTGTAAATATACAAGCCAGGCAGCACATCGTATTGCGCCAATATTGGAGATAATCGGGAAGGATTATACCCATACTATTTTGGTCCAGCCAATATTTAAAGAATGGGATGGGTCGTCCCGACGCCATCCTGACATGCCGTGCGCGACGCCGTTTTTGGTTGAGTGTCAAGAGTGTCCTGCGTGAATCGGCTATGCCGGCGAGGTATTTATATTTCTTGACCGCTTAAAATACGAAGTTAAAAAAATAAACACAAAACAAAATAAACAAAACGGGATATGCTTATTTATAACCCGAGAAAGAGCTCTTGTGCTGAAGCTTTGAACAAAATGTGATGCCCTCATTTCGGGCAGTACAAACTCACCTGACTGGGCCTCGCTGAGATTTTACCTTTCTGTGGAGTTCTGAAGAAACATTGCCGCGAGACAATCGAAAGTGCCGGATCCATGGCACCCCCGTTAGGGTACGCGATTTTTATCTCTGCGTTTTGACACCAAAATATCCAGCGCCCCGACGCTTTTTTTTTCATCGTTTTTTCTTTGGAACGCGTGAAACCGAGTCTCTTGTTTCATGCTCTCAGCGTCTTAGCTTTGACCAGCTTTGACCCATGCTTCGACGGCGTTCGAATTTGTTTTGTATTTATTTTGTGATCTCGCGGTCCGCACAAGAGCAGGCACGCATCTCTCGCGACCCTCCCTGCAGGGGCAGTGCAGGTGGTAATACAAAGCAGCAGAGGGAGATTAGCTGCTTTGTCCAACCCCTTTGACCTCGTCTTCTGATAAGCCTCCACACCTTCTTTTCTGTCTTCGTGTGGCTGCGAGCGAGTACGAAGGCCGCGTCTAGCGAATCAGAGGGTGGAGCGAAACACGTGACCACCATCTGCAGGACAAAAACGCTTGGAGGATAATTTGTCACGTGACTCGCCCTGACGCGCTGATGGGCTCACTCGGGTCATAGCCTTCGCCGTTTGCTAAGTTATGGTGAGTTGTAGCGGCCGCGTGGGTCCGGTTTCCAAAAGGCGCGTCAGTGTTCTCCTGTTTTTCGTGCAAGCAGGTCCTGACGAATCCCATTTCGCGACCGTGGTTTTTCGTCCAGGCGGCAGTGGTTTTTCGTCGTAAACGGCCGGAATACAGCCATGCCAACTTTTGATAATGGCCGTATATTTCGTCGGAGTCTATGGAATTATTGTGCTGTGTTTGTTGGACGCGTTTCGACAAAGAGCTGCTCATCGGCGGCCACAAGACTTCCGTTGAATATGATCGACCGCCTTCATCCTCGATATTGTGTTTGCGTTGCATTTGTGCTGCCCGAATCGGATTATGCGTCTACCACGACAGGGAGCTGCTCATCGGCGACCGCGAGACTTCCGTTGATCGTGAGCGACCGCCTTCATCCTCGACATTGTTTTTGCCAATTGTTCTCTGCTGCCCGAATCGGATTATGCATCTATCACGGATTACATGAGATCGGTGTTTTGTTTGTAAGTACTCTGCAAGCATGCTTCTGATAGTAGTCCTGCTTCCGTCTCAACAAACCATTTTACTGTTTACAGAGGTGAAATGCCGACTGCGTCCCACGCAACTCCCGGTCGTCCCGTCTTTGCAAGCCTGCCTAGTTTTGCTTACGTCGCCAGTGCTAGAAAGCATAGATGCTGCACGAAAAGTAAAGTTGGAGATTTAACTAGGGCCTGCGGTTGTACAATTTAAGGGGTACGTGAAACAATATCAGGTTGGGATGTTCATGACCTTACAGAGGCGTACTGGTCCTAGTCTGGCCCAAGTATACTCGCACAGACCGCCACTGACTCAAAAGCGTGTTCGTCCTGGTTAAATTGCGATGATAAAAGGGAAGTATTTCTTTCAGTCTTGGCAATCGTATATTGAGAATTTAGTAGAACTTAGTAAAATTTTGATCGAAAAATAAAAAGTGAACCTGGCATGTTTCGACTCATTTGCAGTAATTTCTTCTTGCAGTCTTTCGGGTTAATACACCCTATCTTATGGGTGATCGTCATTGCGTCTTTTTACTTCACTTTCTGACGGTGGTACCCCAATTTAGAGGGCGTACTGCGCAAACGCAGCACCCTAATAAAAAGGTGTACTGTGGTATCACACCTTACTTTAAGGGTGTTCGGAATAACGCCTTCCTTTAGGGGTGTTAGGAATAACGCCTTTCACATAGGGCGTTTTGCTACATTAGAGAGAGTGTTAGTTATAGGACAAGCCATTTACGCCCTGAGGGGTGTAATGATTTTTAGTGCGCAGCGTTCGCTTGCGGCTTCCGTCTAATCAGTAATGTACGAATTGAACACTATTCCAGCCGAATACAGACGCAACACTCCTGTCATGTCGTCGGGTTTGATCGAGGCAGTTAACGTAAAGAATCCAGTTCACAGGATGTCCGGCGAACAAGCTGGGCAGAGCGCCACCTATAATTTGATCTTTTCACCAAAAGCAAAGTGAATTCCTGCATCGTTGTAATCACAAGTGGACAGAGCTCACTTGTTTGAATCATGCTCTACGGGATGCTTCATGAAACTATGCCACAGCATTTTGAATGCATTATTGTCATAAGTCGTAATTCCAACACATGTAAACTATTAAAATATAAAATCCCTCTATTGGAAGCCAGATATATTCAAGCCGTTACTATAGTGAAGACACAAAATGACACCGCAAGTGTAACGAGAGAACCGAAATATTAAAGCATTGGGAGCGTAGCACTGGACACTGTTATTAATGTGGAAGTATTAAATGTCCCATGGAGCGAACCGACGTCATCAGCTTTGAAACCGCGCCAAACGTTGGCCAAACGGCACCTAAAATCCCCTTTCCCAGGTGAAGTCGATTTCTGATGGATTACGCTTCCATTGGCTGGCACGCATCATCAAGAAACGAGGCTACCATTAACTCTCGTGCGGCGTAATTAAAAAAAAAAAGCCACTAGAGGAGCTCTCTTCGTGGCGGGGCAGCGCACGCAGCGGCGCGGCCGTCGGTAAGAGGGGAGCGGTGGCGGCAGAGCCAGAGCCCGTCCGGGCAGATTCCAGAGGGGCTACACGGCCGAGCTCAGCGCGGCGCGGCCACTTCACGAAAGCGCGCCCTCGGCCATCCGCCCGCGAAACGTGGCCGTCCACGCCACTACGCCGCAGACGAACTAAGGAGCGGAAGAACGACATTCATGCTTTAGCATTCACAACTCATAAACACTGCTTAGCCGTCCTCGGATTTTTTTATTTTTTCCTTCTTTCAACTTGCCTCGCTTCGAATCTGTCTCATAGTCTACCTGCCTTTTTTCTCCTAGAATTGTCCGACTCCACTACAGCGCTCTTTCAACTGAGGAGTACGATCACATGGTCACAGGCAATTTACGGAAGGCCATCCTCCGAGTGACTTTGAGTCTTACTGCGGGGGAACATCAACGGTTACCGTGAGTTTTGCTTGGCTTCATCCCAAAAATAAAATTTCAGCTGTGCCCGACTTCTAAATCTCCCAACCTTCGGAAGCACAAAAGGTCGCGAAAACTTTGTTTCACAAACAACATTTCCGTTTACTTTTTTTCCTCTGGAGTTATTTGTATTTTTCAGTGCGTCGAGCGCCCCCTAAATATTCTCAGACACAGGTATTGCTGACGTTGTAATACGTAAAGGGAAAATCTGTTTCTCATTCACGCTATTTTATGAAGACGTTCTCGTGGATAATTTGTTCCGGTCTCATTTGCTCGTAAAAAAATGTAACGTGTGCCACGATGAAATCAAAAGCGCGCAAAAAACTAGGACAAAAAAGAGGACACGTACGACATACAAGCGCTTGTCGGTCGTACGTGTCCACTCTTTTGTCCTTTTTTGTGCGCTTTTTATCTCATCATGAACCACTACCAACTAGCCCAGCTTTCGATCCTGCTGCAACGTGGCCTCGTAGTCATAACACCTTTTGAATTATTTGAAAGGTTCCCATTTGACGACTTATACAAAAATTATAAAGGATCACTCTGCTTCCGATACCGGCTTCAAACCTATGTATATTCACGGCGCGAAACGACGTTACAATGCAATTTTATTAACAGTTATTTTTTCTTTACAGTCTGGAGATTATAGAATCTGGCCCTTGTTCGTTCGCAAGACTAATCGACAATGAGGAGGAGCTGAAAATGGTGAGAAGAAACCAATGTGGTTCTGAATTTCGGTCACCTGTACATCCCGGACATATCAAATATTTATGGCAAAAAACTGCTGCTACAGACCTAGAAAAAAAATGAATGTTTATACAGCCTGAAGTTAGTCTGCCTTAACGGGCGACTTGTCTCTCAGCTGTAGACTAGCAATTCAGCCAGTGCTGTAGAACCGCTACCATGTGGTCTTTAACGTGCACCACGCAGTAATGATACACGACCGCACGCCGGTACGATGCTCATCCAGATCGAAACGGGCAGGGGTGGCGATTGAATCCAGGATCCCTGGGTTCTGCAGCGTGAGCTTTCGCTTTACCTGCTCCGAGCTGGTGTGCGCTAGCGCACTCGGCCACCGATTTCCCTGTGATAGATCTAGAGTATACCAGTCTTTATTTGTTCTTGTTTATTCTTTCTTTCTTGTGTCCATGAACGGCCGAAGCCTAAATGCTGGTACAGACAAATACACTCTTTGTACAAAAAAGGAAACACAAAAACATTGATCCTAATAAAGCTGAATGCTTAGGGAATTTTAGGGGCGAAGCTCCTTAGGGTCTAGCCTTGTCCGTTCGTCCGTCCGTCCGGCTTCCGTGCTCATATAAAAAGAAAAAAATGTTTGCGCAGTCGACAGGATTCGCACATGTGATGGGGAGACCCCAACGGATTTCTAGTCCATCGCCTTAACCACTCGGCCACGACTGCGGGACGAGTAGGGGCTCTGAGATGTCGTAATAACTCAAGAGCTGGGGTTTCTGTCATGGATGAAACGTTGCATGTAGCCGCTCAACGTTTATACAGGAGAGGGCGCTGCGGACAAATGCGTATATAATCGCGTTAAACTTTGCATTCATTGGCTCAACGTTTATAGACGAGAGGGCGCTGCGGTCAAATGCTCAAATGCGTATATAACCACGTTCCATACCACACATTCTCTTTCTGACATGGACCGTTGACTTAAGCGGTGGAGATGCGTTCCCACGGCTTCTAGCGGATCCAAGCTGATCCGCTAGAAGAACCACTGGCTCTGCATTTCACCGACCATAAATCAGTAATAAAGAAGTCGAAACGCAACCCGGAACTCAGCACTACCTATGAGGAATAAAAAAAATCAGCACCATCAGCACTACCTATGAACAATAAAATCAGTATCATCAGCACCACCAGAGCTTCGCCCCAATCAACATCATTCACCACGTGGAGATGCGGTCATTTTTTAAACGAGCGTTCACTATCTAAGATATCAACCTCCGGGCTGAGTGACCTTGTGCTATCATAATTTGCGACATGTTCGTTCAGCTTGTAAAATGCTAGAAATAGCATACTTGTGATATCTAACCATATCATGACGCAACTACCTGTTTTACAGCTGATGCAATATCGGTGTCACTGTCGTCTCCTATGTAAAGTGTTCATACCATGTGAATTTTCATAAGACTCCCCATTACCAGTGCATCCTACTTCAAGGTATTGTACTTGTAGAAGTGTTTTTAAAGGTCGTCCTTTCGTTGTACATATCATCAGCAAATTGCCCTCTTTAAATATGGCAAACCATATTTATATAAATAGGAGAGAACATGCAGGCGGTCCTGAGAGTTTTGCTCAAGTGGGCCTGAGCAAAACGCTACGCACCCGGACGACCTTGTAATATAGACTTCAACAAAAGGTGATATAATGCAAAGCGTCAGAAACCACATACGCAAATTGATGCAGCAGTCTTCAAGGCTTCCATTTCGACAAACACGGTGAGCATTAAGGTGAACTTCGACGTATTTGTTCTTGCAGTATACGGCCAAACTACGCGAGTTTCACTGCCCGTGGATGAAAGTCTCTCAGGAGATGCGTGTGACAAAAGACACCTTGGCCAAGTTGCGAAGGGACACCGCGGGAGTGCAACGCTGGGTGCAAGGCCAGCTGCCACCTGCAGCAGAAACCGACGTCTTGCAGCCTGATTCAACTTTATCATGGCGCATTAATTAGGGTAGCATAATCCTTAATGTACGTTCCTCCCCCCAAAAGAAGGGGGTGGGTTGGTTAGCTTGAAGCTACCACACAACTGAGCTAAATTATTTTCTTTTCTTAAGCCCACAAGAAAATGTAAATACAGGAACTGTTATATTGCCTCAGTAGCTTCTGTTGGTATAAACTTGTCTTATACACGTTTTTCTAAAGCCTCTTGATAGTGTTATACCACACGCAGACGGAACCCTTAAGCTCCTTTAGTAGAAAGTACAATCTCTTAAATGGAAAAGGAGTTCGTGCCACATGGCACAACAAATGCTCCTTCCCCTAAAGCGTCCATTTCGGGAAAGGATCTTGCTGGCGTACTTTAGTGCAAAGGAAGTACTTTCAACAGTAGGCGCTAACGAAATTAGAGGCGAGCTGGCGCATCATTTCATCTCCCTGGAGTTAGAACTTTGAAGGACGGACGTTATAGGCTATCTGACTTCTCCTGCTTACTCGCCTGCGCGCTCACTCCTTTTTCGGGTATTGCTGGTATTCGCAGTGAGAAGCTCACTAGGAGCGCTTCTGTTTTTATCACTTAGGGGTAGTGCACGTGCTAACCTCGAGGGTATGTTTTAATTTTCATAGTGCGTAGAAGTACGGCATTGCACGTGCTTGCACCAGCAGATGAATTTGAAGTACCGTCACTCTTGGTTGTTAAAAAATTCGACCAGGTGGCGATACCGAAACTTCTTGCCGCGAATAAAGCATTAAACTCGGATATAAATACCTTTGAAATTTTAACTATCGGAAGATACAAGTTTTCAATGATCTTTAGGTTTCAATAAGCAGGCAAGAGTACACTGCAAATTTAGTATACTGTCATGGTTGCCAGTGCCTGGCTATGACACAAAAGCTTCTTCCGAATGTTTTCTATATATATTCTTTGAATCATTTGCGTTTCGATAATTTTTCGTACAAGAAGCGTTAACTTGTAATGTTTTCAACGATGATAAAATTTTCGGTGTTAACTTCGTGTGGCCAGCCCCAAATGAATCAGTATCGGTGGGAAATAACATTTTGCTGGCCCTGGGACAGCAGCTCCTTTAGCAGAATATCCTTTGGCGGAAAGCATATTTATTGAAAGGAGCTTTATGGCGTCGTCTAACAGGACTCTTACATTTTAATTGCTATGTCACCTTACGGAGCGCTCCGTCTCGTCTCTTTCTTTCTCCCCGCTTTCCGCACCAATCTTTTGGCGAGTCAGGCTTCAGTCTGACGCCTCTCTCCTCGCCCCTCGCCTTCCACATTGTAAATACAGAATCGCCTGACGGAATAAAGCAATTGTCAACCTACAAACTTGTCGGTCTCGCGCGGCCTCTGGCCCGCTGTGGTGTTGCTACCCTCTTAATCTTGTTCCACTTAGGTTCCATTTAGTAACTGAAACTCTTTTGCAAAAAGGTTCCATATGCCTTGTTGTTCATGAAGAACAGTGATTAAGATAAGTTGTGAAGATGGTATATAAAAAAAGCGTTCCACATAGATATCTGGAAAGCTGTTCCACATAGAGTAACACGAATATTATACGCAATTTTACAGTGCCATTTTAAATTTGACATAAGAACGATATGAATTATGAATACAGTTCTACTTGCATGAAGGATTAAGACAGCTCTAGATTTGTTTCTCCTTGTACTAATGGAAAGTGAAGGTGACAGAAGCACAAACTTTGATGTAGAAGTGTTTTGCTTGGAGTTTTTTTTGTGCCTTTTTACGTGATAGGTGGAGCGACATTCTGAATGGTCTGCAAGCCCGTCATAAAGACATCCATAACATTTGGTTGCCTCCTTTTTGGTCAGTGACAAGTTCACTAAGTGAATGAATGCAGGTTTATAAGAAACACCATAGAGCCTAATTCAAGCCTGAATGTGTATCAGACAAATGATTAGGTATTTTAGTGATATGCCCTAAAGATCGGGTCGAAGCTCATGTGCACTTCTTAGGGGTTTGAGATGAGACCGCCGAGGTTCCGGCGCCAAACGTGGCGGTCAAATCGAGACGCCTTTTGCTATGTCATGACTTTATGGTTTTGCGGTTTCAAAAGCGCTTCAAACGCGATTTTATTGTTGGGGCCTAAGAAATACTGCTGTATAAGTAAAAAAGAAGAAACAAAACTTGCTTTATGCAGGTTTGTACAAATATGTTCGATCAAGAAAAAATGTCAGATCCAGTAGGGATCTAAAATTGGGCGTGAACAAAACTTAGATATCATCTGATTGGGCAATTTGTTTTCATTGACTAAACTTCCTTTCTTTTTCTTCGTTGGCCCAATTTTGAATTCAGCCAGGCACTTTTAATCTGGTCTTACCTGCGTCCAGGGCTCCATACCGAAAGTGGGTGTTCGGTTACGTTGATAGATTATGATAAATTCATCGCCGCGATCGAATCAAACTAACGATGCAGGCGAGTTGCTAATTCTTACAGCTTGGTAATACAGTGCGCAATGGACAAAGACAGAAGGCAGTAGAGAGTAGACAAATCGAGCGCTGTGCTCGTCCTCTACACTGCCGCCTCTGTCCTTGTTTATTGCGCACTGTATCACAAAGTCGCAATCGAAATAGAGAATTCGATGTGAAACCCGCTAATACGGAATTCTATATGCCTTGGCGCTTTGACATACCAAACAAAATCAAGAGAAAAGACGGCAATACATTTAGGCTCATCAAGCACATGCGCGACACTTTTTCTCGCAAGCGGTCTTTTAATGACACCGACAACGCTTTTTTAGTTTGCACTCGTTTAAACTTGCAGGATAACCATTAAGCGTAAATTTACAAAATAGAAGAAATAAAAGGAACGCAAGGGATTTCTTTTAAATTATATGGAAGTTAATTATACGGTTACATCCAACCAATGCCGCATAAAAGCGCGCCAAAATAAGACTGCTTTGTTGAACTCGAATAAAACTGCGAAACTCCATTAAATCCTTAACGTCTCGAAGAAATCATAAGGCGTACAGCCATAGACGGTGGTGCGCCACGACGATTGTAGATAGAAACCGGCAGGAACAGAGAGCGCGAACGTCCGTCGCCAAAGGGTTCGGGCGGGTAAAGCGGGTATACTTAGAGGTGAGAACAGCGAGCTCCGAACATGTAATCCGAGATCGCGGAGATCATACAGCAAAATCACAAGTGAAACTGATTATTGAGGCTACGTACGCGGCACGCACCTGCCCAACACCACGTAGATAAGCAGAAGGCCTCCACACTGTGATCGCACCGTCATAACAGCAGACCCAACTAAGGAGCTTTTACTAAAGGAATAGTACCTAGTACCTAGTACCCCGTCCATATCCTTAACCCCAAAGAGTTAGATTACTAACTCTTTTTGCTAAACCATACTCAGCACTCGGATAAACCGATTTTTATTTTGATAGCTATGCTTGTTGCGTTGACATTCGACCTTAAGAGAAACACGGCGCGGGACGGTCGAAACATAAAAAGGGTTTTCATGACATAGACAAAGCGAAGGGCGTAAACAAATTATCAAGGTTTCATTTCCCTATGTAGGTTGGAAAAGCGGAGTGTCAGCCTATAGTTTTGTGGGCGCAAGGCTCCAAGCCCTCAACGCGGTGGTAGCAGACGACGCGCGAGACAGGGAAGCAAGATTCGAGTGCAGCGCCGCTAATTCTCGTGACCGCCACCTGAGCCACTGCCTCCGCAGGTGAGAATAGGGAGCTGCGAAACTGAGCTTGCTCCAGTAATGTTGGACTGGGGCGAGAAATCTAGGAACTGAAAATATCAACCGTGGAAGAGAAGGACAAGTTGGCAGGATGACAAAGTCTCAAACTGATGCAGCTAGTAGTTTATTCAGTAAGGAGTTGCTTTACGAATAGTACCAGTCGAGTTTCGAGTTTCAGGGCAACGTGTTCGTGCTTATAGCTTGGAGCTTGATTCCGGAGGCCCGTGCAATACACTTGTCAAGATCGCGCTGATACTGCTCTGGAAGAAGCAAACGACAGCAAGTATTGGCGAATTCGCGTGGTCAATCGCCGGCGAGCCTCGCCGGCGGCACTGCTCAACCAAAACTGCGGTGGCGTTGCACCACGTGACCCTCTCCACCCGAACACAAAGCCGGCAGCCACTGGCGTTTTCGTTTGCCTGGGTTGCGCATGAGCTTTGTCAACTTCTTCGGTTATTTTATTATGCAATAGGCCCTCTGTAGGCATCAGCAACATATATTCGGACTCTGAGATGTGTGTAAGCAAAAGTAAATTCACCACATCTTTTTTTTATTTAAATATTGACATTACCAAAGTCTGCCAGCTAGAGGATCTTAAAGTCTAAACCTAATGTGAGGGCAGATTAATAAATATGTACGAGGCTCATACGTAAAATAATATATTTCTTCAGATTTCCGAAGAACTCTTGCTATTTCACGAGGTTCCCAAAAGGCTTACCAGGGTCGCTGTTTATGTTCAGTGTTGTACACGTTCCTCAAAGAGAGGAACGGAAGCTCGTTCCTCGTTCCTTCTGATTTTTGGAACGCGTTCCCGTTACAAGTTCCATATGTGAAAAAGGAACTCGTTCCCGTTACATTTAACGAAATGGAACGTATCGTTACTTATACGTTACATTTGTATTTTGCTGATTCCCATATTTAGTTAAATCGAGCAAAGTATTTTTTTAATCTATCTCATTAAATGGCAACATACGAATTTGAATGCCATGATGGAAGGGCACCAGGAGAAGAAAACAAGCGAAAGCAGAGTTTCACTTTTTGATATAAGTATTCACCTTCGAAATATCAGCTTTTAACCATATTCATGCTTGTGGTGGGCGATTCAGACGAGCCAAATGCAGCTGTTACCCCACATTGCACGAGCGTTTTACAACAACCTCACACGTTTCAATCTAACAAAGTCCCTTGTTCGAACTTAACAACAGTTGCTTCTCGATGTTGCTGTCCACAAGACGAGCAAGTGAAGAAGGTAGGGCTTTTGGAAGGTCAGTCTTGAAAACTACAAGTCCTACTTCGTGAAGGTTGGATTCGTTGTTCAGTTTGAAGGCGGGGAGGGGGAGGAATAAAGGTTAATTTTTGTGTATCTTTTAAGTGACCAATGTTCGGGATACAAGGGGCTTGATTAACGAAAAGTAAAACAGCGCCAAAACAACGGAGGACAAGAAGGCGAAGTGTACAAGTGTACAACCGAGCGCACTGACTCTCAACTGATTATTTGGAAGAAAACACAAATCGACAAGCATCACGGATTATAAAAAACATCAAGTCACCGCTCCCCCCCCCCCGCGCACGTGTAAAACTTGCTCAATAATGCCAACTCTTTGTCAAATAATACGATGGAAGGCGAACTGACGCACCTATCTTTTTGCTTCAAAATATAAAATGCCTCTAAAATTTACTCAAGTCACCTGTTGACTGTGTCGTCCTAAGATACTTGTCTTATCAAGAACGGGTTTGCAACCGCACCTATCACAGTGTACTGCCAAGTTGCCTGCTGGCGATGATCTAACCGAAAGAGCATACAAGGGTGCGTTCGATGTCTGGTAACCTGTTCTTTTGTTGTAGCTGTAGGTCTCTTTGTGGAAGTTCAGCGATGGCTGTATTCGGGCTTAAATTTCTGGGTGTATGAGGTTTCGTGAAAGCAAAGGAAGTAGCTGAGTTTGAAATGTCTCTCCTTCTGTGTCTTTTCCTTCGACTAAAAGTTTTGCTTTTTGTAGCGCAGTCTCGGTCATTGAAAAAAGAATCGATGTCCGCTAGCTCTCCTGCACCCGACCGTTGCCAAGCGAGGGCCACACAAAATAAACCCTAAGTAACAAATGATGCGAATAGCATCAAACGGTGCGGAGTTATGCGCGTTCGTCAGGTGGCCGGCACACTCTAGATACGCCAGCCCACTCTTGAGGCGATTCTAAATTTGTTGACACTTTCACAGCCCTGCGCACGATCTCCGCAGCCCAGCACGTGCGTTTGTGTCACTTGGGAAGGCGAGCAAAGCACGCGCCATACGCACAAACACTCAAAATGGTACCGACCAGACTTTCTGGCGTCTCAGCTAGTCTCAACCAACGGTACTCTAAACGGTTGTTTATATCTTTACCATAGGACGCGCTTTACAGCGCTGTCACAGCTACCGGTGCGCGCGCGTTCCATGCACGAGGGCTCATTCCGCTCTCGTGAGGCTGAGCACAGCCGCTACATCACCCTCTCCCGAGTGCGGGAGAGGGTGAGCTAGCGGCCGTGCTCAGCCCTCACGAGAGCGGAATGAGCCCTCGTGCATGGGACGCGCGCGCACCGGCTAGCTGTGACAGCTTGTAAAGCGCGTCCTATGGTAAAGATATAAACAACCGTTTAAAGTGCGTTGAATGACTGCACACTAAACATCGTAACACCCTTATGGGTGTAAATGACTTGTCCTCTAACTAACACCCTTATGGGTGTAGCAAAACGCCTAATAAAAGGGCGTTATTCCGAACTACCCTTAAAATAGGGTGTGATTCCACTGTACACCTTTTTTTAGGGTGTTACGACTGCGCACTACGCCCTCTGAATTGGGTGTACCAACGCCAGAAAGCAAAATAAAAAAACGCGATGACCAACACCCATAAAGTAGGGTGTAATGACCCAAAAGAGTGCACGAAAAAATGACTGCAAAGGAGTCGAGAACATGCCTGGTTCACTTTTTATTTTTCGATCAAGGTTCTACCAGGTTCTACTAAATTATCTATAGACGATTGCAAGCACGTCAACTGGCCGCAGCCATACCCTCTGCTTTTTGCGGGCAAGTGCGTACAGTTGCACAAGCTTGGCAAAAAGGCAAAGCTACGTTCACGCGCACGTCATTTAACTTGGCGGGCAAGACTGAAAGAAATAGTTCCCCTTTATCCTCGCAATTTCACCACGACCAAAACGCTTCTGAACCAGTGGCGGTCCGTGTGTGTAAGGTTATGAACATTCCAACCGGATATTGTTTCATAACCCCTTTAAGTTATACAACCGAAGGCCCTAGTTCAATCTCCAGCTTTACTTTTCTCGCAACATTTATGCTTTCTAGCACTGGTCACGTGGACAAAACTGGCAGGCTTGCAAAGACAGAACGACCTGGAGTTGCTTGGGACGGAAGCGGCAGTTCATGTTTGTAACAGTAAAATGTTCTATTGAGACGGAAGCAGGACTACTATCAGAAGCATGCTTGCAGAGTACTTACAAATAAAGAGTGATCTCATGTAATCCATGAGAGATGCATAATCCGATTCGGGCAGCACAGAACAATCCACAAACACAATGTCGAGGATGAAGGCGGTCGCTCACATTCAACGGAAGTTTCGTGGTCGCTGATGAACAGCTCTCTGTCGTGATAGATGGGTAATCCGATTCGGGCAGCACGAAACAACGGAAACACAATGTCGAGGTTGAAGGCGGTCGTTCACATTCAGCGGAAGTCTCGCGACCGCCGATGAGCAGTTCTTTGTCGAAACGCGTCCAACAAACACAGCACAATAATTCCATGAAATGCGACGAAATAAACCACCATTACCAAAAACTTAGTATGAACGTATTCCGGCCGTTCAAGGCGAAAAATCACGGCTGCGACTGCAACGCACGAAAAACAGTAGAACACTGACGCCTGACGGGCGCTTTTAGAAACCGGACCTATGTGGTCCCTACAACTCACCAAAATAACTTGGCATAAGGCAAGGACTACGGCCCCGGTGAGCCCATCAGCGCGCAAGAGCGAGTCACGTGACAAATTTTCGTCCAAGCGTTTTTTCCTACGGAGAGCGGTCACGTGTTTCGCGCCGCCCCTCTGATTTGATAGAAGCGGCGCGCACTCGTTCACAGCCACACGACGACACAGAAGAAGGTCTGAGGCTTATCAGAAGACGAGGTCGAGGGGGTTGGACAAAGCAGTTAATCTCCTCTGCTTCTTTGTATGACCACCTACTGCCCGGGGAGGGGTCGCCCGAAATGGGACTCGTCTGCGAATTGCTTTGCGGTAGTACAACCTTGAGCGCATCAAACTGTCACTCATCTAGAAGGGCATGCTCTGGTGCGGACCGCGAGAACACAAAATAAATACAAAAAAAAAAACAAATTCGAAAGCCGTCAAGTAAGGGACAAAAGCTAAGACGCTGAGAGCATGAAACAAAAAGAGCCGCGGCTTCACGTATAACAAAAAACAACAACAAGAAACGTCGGGACGCTCGATATTTTGGTGTCATTACGCCGAGAGATAAGAGTCGTGAACCCTAGCGGGGGTGTCATGAATCCGGCACTTTCGATGGTCTTGCGACATTGTTTCTTCTGAAGTGCACCAAAAATAAAATCTCAGTGAAGGTGCTATAAGTAGTGCGTAACCCAGTCAGGTGAGTTTGTAACACCCGAAATGAAGGCGCCACAGTTTGTTCAGGCTTTATCGCAGGAGGTCTTTCTTGGCTTAAAGTAAGCGGCAGATTCCGTTTTGCTCGAAATCTTGTTTTGCTTTGTGGTTTAACGTCAGATTTTACAGGCAGACAAGAGACAAAAATACCTCGCCCTGGCATAGCCAATTCACGCTTAGGACACTCTTGACACTCAACCAAAAACGGCGCCGCGTGCAATGGTATGTCAGGATGGCGTGGCTTGACCCATCCCATTTGTCACGAACATTGGCTAGACCCAAATGGTATGTTTGGCTACCGATCTCGTTCCATAACGGCGCAATACTATGTGCTGCCTCGGTTGTATATTTATGCGTCTTCGTTTCATTTTTGCTAGCGGAGGTGTTTAACTAAATCAAGAGTTGAACTGATAAAACTGATGCACGCGCGGCACATGGTACAGGCATCGCATCGCACGGAGACGTTCAAGCGGGTTGCCGAAATCTACCTCTAGAACGTCGTAATCATACGCCGCTTCATGTGGCGGTTAAGGTTATACTCGATGCTTGTACGCCATGCATCAGCAACAGCTTCACCAAAGCAGTAGACATGAACGGCTGAAATCATGGGTGGGTCAGCCAGCATCACCATTACCCCTTTCACACCGTGTGACTGAAAGGCGCGTAAAATTCGCCCATACACCCTTTTACACGATTCTGGACACAATTGCTACAAGTAGGGCGTAAAAAGGGCGTGCAATGGAGTGCAAGGCGTCAGCGCACCCACACACCTACCGATGTTCAGAAATCGTGTAAGAAAACCGTTGCTGCAATACGGAGTGTTTCCTAACACACCCTGCTTACACCATTTTTGCGCTCGTGGCGTGTGCACCGTGTTTAGTTGTGTGCTTCTGTTCATGGTTGGCGCGTTTGCCTGCCTGATCAAAGGGTCAACGGTTTCGAATCCAGCCGTACGCAGCTTGCATATTTGTTTATCGACCCGCGGCGTAAAGAGGTTAGATAGCCAGATAGATACATAGACGAAAAGTGCGTGAAGTAGCCAAAGAATGCTATTCGCATTAAAAAGGTAACAAGATTCTGCTCTACATAAAGCTATTGTTTTATTATTGCTTTTATAATTTCCCTCTTAGAAATAATAAAAACTTACCCCACTAAAGGAAAAAAAGAACGCCGTTCCTCTTTCGGTTCCAGTAAAAATGTAACGAGTTCCCGTTCCATTTCCACCAATTAAAAATGGAACGGTGGCGTCCTTCGTTCCTCCTAAAAGGAACGCGTTCCAGGAACGCCGTTCCTTGGAACGCCGTTCCGTACAACACTGTTTATATTCTATTTTCTTATCATTACCTTCTTCTGAAATCCCCAGTTTTTTAGTGCCCACCTTTTTGAAATTGTAATGCTCTTTCAAGTCTCGAGCTGTAGTACTATCAATACATTTTTTACAGCAGTGTAAGAATACGCTGTGTCACATGAACAAACACACTTTGCGCAAGCTTCCTTCAAAACATTTTGTCTTTATCTTCGTTGTTTTTGTTAGCTATTCTCGAAAAACAAAGGCTTCGTTTTCTACTCGAACCCGCTATCGGCGAGCATTATTTCGTTTGGTTCCCTTTCCCGATTCGAATATGACAATACCGGATACAGTCTGGCCGACAAGCTGCCCAACCTCTTGGAGCTCGGGCAAACATTGTACCGGTAAATTGCCGGCACGCGCAAGGGCGGATGCAGGAATTTCCTGAAGGGGGGGGGGGGTCAGAGTGTTGGTCAGCGTGCCATATGTTTGGGAACCCCCTCCCCCTCTCCCTCATTTCACGCCCTAAATTTTACACATGCAGAAATAAAGAGGGGGGTCAGGACATCCGGACCCCCCCCCCCCTCTAAATCCGCCCCTGGGCACACGCCAGAGAAGCGCTACCCGAACGGCGCGCACTCGGCTGCTTTCGACCACGCGAATGCCCTTGCCGGAGATATGGCAAAATATTTTACTGGGAAATTACCAACCCGAATTAGCCATTTGAAATCCAACGGCCTGGTAAGCTGAAGTCCTTGAATAGTCAAGTCTCCTCAAGAAAGGTCTTTAATTAACAGTGGAGAATGTTTAAAAAAAAGGTCGAAAGCGTTATGTATACGATGGCAGAGGGTATACAATAAATAAACTGTACCCTACTTTAATGACACAAGTAAAATGGTGGTTGCTCATTCGAACAGATACATACCGAATGACTGGTTCGTTTTTCGTGCCATCGGAATAAGTTTGTTTGAACATGTGGTTATAGCAG